>LBNU01006756.1:29426-42561 GCA_014162995.1 Artemisia annua | reverse complement strand
AAAAAAATTAGTTATTATAGTTTGAGTGAATTCCAAAATGTGACTTATACTTTGGCCAAACAACGGCGTGATTCTTACAATGTTGAAAGCGTGTATTTATTCAATAATCTTTAGCGTGCAAATTATCGTCCCTGATAAGAAACTGTGTTTGTATTTTCAGAGTTTCATATGTTTAATACATGGATGATACTAGCACGCCAAATTAATGCATGGATTGTGGATGCATTTTTGCAGCTACGGCTGGAATTTAACTAAACAAGCACAGTTTTTTGCAATTTATACTTAGTAGTCGGGTACATGCGTGTACCCATATGATTATATTTTTCGTCAATAATAAGGCTTTTGATGGATTGCTTTTATATATTGAAACAGGAATGTCCAATTGAGGTTTTTAATTTGTAGTTAGCTTGTCTTCTTGCTTATGCATTTATTAACAATATAAAAAGCTTTTATAGTAGGGTACCCACGCGTTGCCGGCCGGCACCCTGTAATCAAAATTTTTGGTTAGTGATATTTTCGATTATATGTTTCTCATGATGCTAACTTAACATGTGTCGATAACTTTAGGGAACAACTTTTATCGCACACTGATGATATCAAATATGTACACAATATTGTCATCATTTATCCTATATATTTGACTTGTTTTATTATATTATCTATGATAATTGATACTTAATCATTTACTTTAGTAATTCTCAGGTAAAAACAAACAAACACTTTGTGAAAGTTAGTGATTTTGGACGAAATATGGAGCTAAATGATCAAGATGGAAAAAGTCTACTGAACTGAAGGAGATACGCTGTATCATTCTAGACAGATACGCCGTATCATCATACTTAGATGAATTCGAATACCATTGCCTGACTTAAAAGAATGCGCCGCATCTAATTATATCATGCGTCGCATATGAAACTTTGGTCAACGAAGAAGAACCAAATTGTTCTACTCCAGATACGCCGCATCACATTCTTAATATACGGCGTATCACTCTCAAGACTTCACCAAAGATAATCCAAGATATTGAAGGACATGCACCGCATAGAGATTCAAGATACGCCACATCTGAAGACGGTGTATGAATATTCCAGAATATATAAATCTTGGACCTCACGCGAAGTTAAGTAACTATAAATACCCCAAGAGACAGCTGAATTTTGTGTGCTAAAAGTGATAGAAGCTGCTTCATAAACCCTAAGGAGAAGATACCAATGAAAAGGCAACACAAGACACACCACATTGAAGATCATAGAGCAGTAAGAAGGTCCTGCTTGTGTTTTAATTCAATTAAGTAGTTTTGTTTTATTGTAATAGTAAGCTTTAATCCATCAGGATTGATGGGCTTATGACCACAATATTGCTCCTCTTAAAATTGCTTTCCCATCGATTAAAGTTTATATGATGTTTATTTGGTTCTTGTTATATGTGCATTGATAAACTCTGTATCTAGTTATGGCTTGCTTAGGGCTGCCATACCTCCTCCCACGATTACTTCACTAGCCTAATAAGTTAGTAAAATAATTCATAGACATAAGTAATCATTAAGGCGTTACTCGCCTATAATTAAGATCTAACGAGACAGATAAGATTACGACACTCATCATAAAAACCTAGCAATAAAACAAGTGACAAGCTACTTAATCATTCGTCAGGCCTTCTATCTGTATCTATTAGCTATCTGTGTACGTATTCGCCATTCGTTGTATTCTATCTCATTAGTTTTATAGTTTAATTAATCAACTCAAATTGTGCTAGTCTCTCAGACTAAACCCACTTGCGTTGGATTAGGTTGTAAAACTAACTTAGGAATTAAAATACTGATAGACTTGCTAGATATTATGTTCCACTCTTAGTGATCGACACTCTACTTACCAACTATCTACATATTGATCGGGTAAACTGCTCGTTAGTGTGTGTTATAAGATAAGTCGGCAAAATATAAATTTAAAACTTGATAAGGAGTAACAAACCCCCCATACTACAACGTTATACACACGCATCAAGTTAGCTTCCGGGGAGTGAATTGTTAATATCTGTTTATCTGTTAGTATTCTAATTAGGTTTTCTAACCTTTTTTTTTAGTTTTTATTTTTAGACTTAACTGCTAACTTTGTTGTGTATTAGTTTAATTGCATTAATTGTACTTTTCTACATATTTATTATTTTCTTGTTTGTTTATTTTCTGTAATTTTTGTAATTTTCGTTTTTCTTTATTTTTTCTGCATAATTGCTGTCTGTTGTATTTTGCTAATACAAATGATACGGCACATCTGTTTTACAGATACGGCGTAATGCGTTTTTAATTTTTCATACAGAGCATTTAATAATTCGAATACGGATATGACATATTCTGTTTTTAATCAGAATTTTTTTTTAAAAAAAACCCTACACACCATACGGCGCATCTGTTTCACAAAAATGGCATATTAATTATTTATTAAAAATATTTTTCAAATTTATTAAATTAACGAGAAGCGGCGTATTGATTTTAATCAATACGGGGCATTGATATAAATCAATACAGCGCATTGATATTAAAAATCTTGTATTCGAAACGTAACGAAGATACGGCATATTAGCTTTTTGCTCATACGGCGCATTTAATTTTTTTTATAAATATAAGTAATTTTTGATAAATTTAAACATACGGCGTATTTAATTTATTAGTACGGCGTGTTGATTTTCTGAAATAAAAGTCTGATTTATTTTTAACGTAAGAAGATACGGCGTATCCTATTTATAAAATACGGCGCATCGTCTGCAGACATCAACAAACTTTTATTTGTCCTGAACGGAGAAAATTCTCTTCAACTTTCCTATATATTAGAAAGTTTTTTACTTTGAAGCCTACTTGTTTTGAATTTCAGGAACGATGTTTGATATTTTTCCCAGCTGGTTTGGAATACCTAGAATGAATCTTACTATCGATGAGTTCGTGCGAAAGATTGCCCAAGCGAGCGAAAAAGAACACGAATATCTACAAAGAGAGAACTAAACGATGGCACGATTCAAGGCTACGTGGAGACAAAGAATTCTCGATTAGGGAGAAAGTTTTGCTATTCAATTCTCGACTAAAGATGTATCCAGGAAAACTAAGATCAAGATGGTCGGGTCCGTTTGTGGTTAAAAAGGTATACCCATATGGAACTATTGAAATATGTGATAAAAATGGTTATATATTCAAAGTAAACGGACAACGTGTAAAGAAGTACTTTGACAATTACATCGACAATGCGGATAATGAGGTTTTCGAGTTTGAACCAGAAATACTGGAATAGGAGCTGAAGATGAGTCTAACTTGAAAACTCTAGAATAAAGAAAAGTGCTCACCGGGAGACAACCCGGATTATCTTTTACTATTTTTGTTTATCGGGTCTGTCAGATCTGCACTTAATGCGGCACATCTCATTCAATAGATGCGGCGTATCAACTGTGCAGGTCATATCTATCCAATATTTTTCTGCATTTTTATTTTTTTCCGAACTTAAAACTTTCTGTCAGTTTATTTAATGCGGCGTATCCCTGGTTAAGGATACGACGCATCTATCTTTCTGACTCGTATTAATTCCAGGCTCGATACGGCGCATCCCTTTCCATAGATGCGGCATATCGACTGACCTGATGATTTTCAAATTTTTAATTTTTAATTTTTAATTTTTATGTTTTATGTTTCTAACTACTAATAAATTATGCACAAGTTTTTATTTCTTGACTCAGGTGTGTTTAAGAATGGTGGTATTTATATTTCTATACTTTCTGTGGAGACATCATTCATGGAGGGTTGAACGCCTCTCATCCACAGAAAATAAAAAGTTGCTCGCAAACGCATAATGGAGGATCATACCGAGCAAATCTCAAGGGAGTTTTCCGTTCTAATTCTTTTAATTTCCTGTTTTTAATTTCATATACAAACAACGAGGACGTTGTTTAACTTAAATGNATGTCAAATTTAAAAATGTTTCTAGCATGTTTTTGTTAAATCTAAATTGCATAGCCGCACACATAACTTTATTTTCAAAAATTGTGAGAAGTGAGCTTATCCGTTTCCTAATGTTTACCCAAAATTCCACAAAAGTAAGAGTGTGCTGGTGACTTGTAAACTTTAGAACTTGGCTTGTATACTATTCGAGAACACCATAATGAGTATTATTGATATAATTGGAGTGACTTGTCTAACTTGGTAAATTTCTAGGATTATACCCAAAAAGCCTTTATATGTTTTATGTTATTAACTAACTACACTGGTTAGTTAACCCCCGTATAAACCCTTTTGTTTACTCTCATTTTTAGAGTAAGATACCCTAGAAAAACCCTCAGACCCATTCCTTTCGTTTCTTACACCTATGTTAAAATGTTTCGTTACACGTTTACACCTTAGCCTACCCCATAGATTAAAGTCCGTGGTTAGTTGCTTTAGGCAAAGTTATGAGAAGTAAAGAAAAATTATCCGGAAATATCATGATAGTAAAAGTGGTGAAATTTTACACCCATTTGTTTATTTAATGTTAAAAAAAAAAACGAAAAAATGAGAAAAGAAAAAGAAAGAAGAAGTTAGAAGTTTAATTAACCAACGTTGTAAAGTTTTGTATTAAGTGGATGATATCGCCACTATTTTTTGTACTATATTTATGGATTGAATGGGAGTTGGCCGTTATGGGAACGCCAACTAAGGTTTATTCTTTGTTTAAGATATTATTAAGTTTAATTCGTGTCTACCTAAAAGCGTGAGTTTCAAGTGTCAAAAACGTGAGTTATTGATGAGGAGAAATCTGTTACGCTTTTAAGGGATCATTTAAGCCCTAAATCGTGTTTTTGTGATCAAATATTACTTCAAATCGTTCATTTTGTCATTTTAGATACTTTGGACAAGAATTCTGGAAAATGGTGCATTTTGGACGTTTTTGGAGTGAAAAGTGAAGAAAACGACAAAGTCAATAAACCATGCTGGAAATTGTACCTGACGGCGTCAAGAATTACAAAGGGACGCCGTCACTCATTGGGACAAGAGGTGGATATCACGTTTACACTTGACGCGCCTGAAGAATTTTGGAGCATAACACGTGACGGCGTCACGTTATACCAGAAGTAGGATGTCACGTATTACTCTAAAGCGTGACGGCCCAGAAGATTTATAAGGGGACGACGTCAAGCAGATGGATTGGACGACAAGAAACCCTAGCCGGGGCGAGATGACGGCGTCATCCATTAAAAGGGGACGCCGTCACCAATGTAAATCTATATATAATTTTCGATTTTTCATTCATTAAAGAGAACTTTTGGGTGGGGAACTTTTGGTGTAAAACCCTAGTTCGACTTTTGCAGTAATTTTAGGGTTTCAAACCCTCTTTTCTTCCATGTTCAATTGAAGATAAGTTATCCTTTAATCATTCAATATGTATATGTGTTGTTTGATTATATCGTATGCTTTTCTTTCTTTTAACTTGCTAGCTTAGATTTACTTGAGTTTGCTTAGATCTAATGAAACCTAGTTATTGATTATTGGTTTTTAGTTTGTCATTGATTGTTGTGTGTGATTGATTTTAGCGTTAGGCTTAAGAAAACTGGTTAATCTCCTATACGGTAACTTGCTTGAACGTCTTAAGAAACGTAATCGGATGTGTACTATGGTTTTATTGGTTGTATTAAATGCATAAGTGACTATTAATGAGGTCATGATAGGATACTAAACGTGTCGTCATAGGAAGAGATAGAAGCTTATAGAGTTGGGGAAGATCGTACACGGCCCCAAAATGGTATTAAGGAATGCAACCCTTCATCCATGCAATTGTGACAAAACAATTAATCAATAAAAGATAACTAGGGAGTAAGGAAATCTAAGTAAACACGCTTTTCTCCATATAAGAAGTTCTACCATTTTATTTTCTTGTTATTTTATTTTAATTGTTTAAGTAGTTATTTGGGTTAGTTGGCTAGCAACTAATTCTGCCCACTCTTCCAATACCCGAGATATTTTACTTGCCTTTCATAAAACATAAAAGTACAAAAAGAATCATCCATCACCCTTAGACCTAGTTAGATTAGTTACAATCCTAACGACACTATTCCCCGAGAGATCGATCAATCCCCCGATACTTGCCACTCGCTATACTACATCGGTCAGGTACGCTGCCTGGTGGGGATTGCAAGCTTCTCGAGATCCCTTGAGAAGTAAAACCTTTTGCAAGGTTGCAAAACCACGCATCAGTTATTCAATGATATGAGTCTTAAATCATGGGATGGTTGGGAAGTGATTAACCACACATATCCTGAATTAGATAAACAAAACAAATAACAAATAAAATGTGGTTAAAAATAAGGTTGATAATAGGTATGGGTTGGCATAATAGCATAAACAACAATCGAAAGCTCGTAGGCCTTTACCATTACCGATTCATTCTTACAGTTTGAATACTTATTCCATCACTGGTAGGCTCATAATCTAATTAGTTAATTGCGCGGTCGCTAGACCACACATTGAACCACTGGTAGGCAATACATTTATTGCGCGGTCGCTAGGTTCTTCGTGCGATCGCTAGATGAAAGTTTATGCAGGAGATATTTGAACAAAGTTAGGTTTAACCGCTAATATGACATTTCAAAATTTTCATGTTACTAATTTTAATATTTTATTATTTAACTATTCTATTTTTTTTAATAATTAACTTCGTCGGAAGTTATCCGCGTACGTCATGACACGTTCAATTAATTCACCGCGACTAGGCTATGTCCATTCTACACTTTTTTATACATCATTATTTCCTTACAATCCTATTTTAAAAGTCACTTCTCACTTTTTTTCATTTTTACGTAAACCTTGCACCTTTTTCATTTTACGTGATTTAAATTTACGTTTTATGGTTTTAAAAACGTGAACCAACCGTAGACTATGATAATTTTGCATATTTTATGCATTTTAACCTATTTTCATATTTAAAAGTGAGTTTTATACTTGTCGTTTCATTTTTATAGTTTACGTCACTTTTATTAAGAACTGGTGTCACCAAATGCGTTTTTCAACTCACGGTTTCAGTTTTAACGACGTTTAAATCCTCCGATGAACTCACCACTCATCTAAACTACTTTAATAGGTTATTTTAATAAGTTTTAACATTTTTATAAGTTTTGTATTTTTACGTTACCTGATTTTACGTTACATGTCTTAAAAACCTTACGTTTGCAATTACCGGGATCAAACTACACCTCGTAACCCAAAATTATAACAAAAACAAGTCACTAGACCACCTCACCATAAGGTGGCCGGTTTTTAAGAGTCTCCCATGCTACTTGACTTAGTGAGAAACCTTATATCACAAAATGATAACACATGTACTCACATGTTCCCCACTACTTGCATGTCACCACTTACTAGATTATCATACTTTTATTTTGATCAAAATGACACTCATTTCTCTTCCTTCTCTCAAGGAGAACGACCAAAAACAGCTCCAAACATCATTTTCTTTCAAATTTTACCAAGCAAATTCATCTTGGATTGAAGATCATAAGTCCCTTTAGCTTGTACTTGGTTCATCTCATCTTAAACTTCACTAAAACTCATCATTTCTTGGTTTCTTTGGGAAGTTCTTACAATTGTTGATGAAGATGGTTTAAGGGCTGGTATGTTAGAGTATTTTCAAAGTTAAAAAGGGTATAAAGAGTTGGGTAAAAGATTTGTACAAGAAGGGTGCAAGTGTTATTGGTAAATTAGGTGTAGGGATCCTTGTTCTTGATCTTTTCTTGTTCATCAACTCTTTGTAAGGAACCAATCACTCTCTTTTCACTTCATTTTTATTTTCATTCCTGTATAAATATTATTACTTGATGTATTTGTATATTATATAAGTTATGTTGCTTGGTTAGGCTTGGTACATAAGCTAGATCATTAGAGAAACCCTAAAGGACTAGACATGCAAACTGTGAATCTGATTCAGGGGTAAAAACGGAATAAACTGATTTAATCAGTAAACATTGGACCTAAACTAAATATATGTAGTTGTAGCCCTATGTCTTGTGGTCATTTTGACGGGTATTTCATCGAATAACTCATTACGATGATTAAACTAGAAATATTTTCGTGAAACATGCCAGATTCTGAGTAGCAGATTTAAATGGTAAACATCTCAGTGATATGTTCATTTTCACTACTTGGCCCAGTTTTATGAAATGTAGGTAACATCTTAACTTAAACATGGCCATAAACGGGGAATTAATTGGACTTGTAGAACTCTAGTTATCGCAACTTTTGTGGGACTATTGTAATTTTGAAAGCTGATGGACTGAATAGTATGGATAAATTGATAGTTTGACTAATGTTATGTAACTATTGGCTTTGTAAAACCCACAAAACCTGTTAGTACAGATTAATACCTTTCCGGGGATATAAAGAACGTTATTTTTGGACTTACGGTTTGCAAATGGCGAATATTTTCACATGTACAAGTTAATAAAAATTCCAACAGCACTAGGATAAAAAGTGTAAAAATGTTTATACCTCATAAAAATTGGACCTTTGAATACCTTTTTGAACCACCTAATATATTTTGAACCCTCAAGATTAATGTGAACTTTTTGGCTAAAACTTGACCCATGGACTAAATTTGAACCATGGGCTAATATTGGACTTTCATAATACATGTTTGGACTTAAGAGACAAATATAGGATTATTACTTGAATTTTGTAAGAAAATGTAAAATTCATACTTATAGATAACTTACAAATGCTAAACTAAAACTTGTGATATATTTAGGAATTGTGTACCAAGCATAATTAAGGTCATAATTTATATACATATCTAAATTGCATCAATGTTTATTTCCAAAAATCTAAGACAAGCGTATATCTATTTAGGTTGCTCGTAGAACTTCACGGCTAATTCTTATCTTGCTTGTTCCTTGCTACTTCCTTTGTTCATGGTGAGTTTATAGCCTCGCCTTTACTCATTTAAATGTTTTATAAACCTCGCGAGGAGGATACATGCTAGTTTTACAAACTGAATACAAGTAGTTTTTGGTATGCTAGACCTGATTACATGATTTATAGACATCTGACATTGAGTATTCTTGCCAATTAAGTCCCCATCATGAACCGTTAATTTCGTTGAAAACGCTAGTATTATGAATATGCATATTGGGCATTGACCAGCCTGGCCGAATGAGTAGCGCTCATCTTTCAACGGTCACATAATATTGAGAGACATGTGGTAAATGGCAAATATTACCCTGCCGGGGCAATTATTAAATCTAGGTTAAGGTTCGGTTTCATGAGCTCAATGCTATAAATCTTATTTCCCGACTTGTATTTGTTACATGTCAACTTAATTATGGGCGTATAACAACGTAGCCCATCGTATTTTAAACTGAATTATCTTGTATTCAACTGATTACTTATTAAACTCTATGAATTCACTCAACCTTTGTGTTGACTTTTTAGCATGTATTTTCTCAGGTCCGTAAGTGGCTTAAGCTTGGATGGGCGGCGCAAGAAATGGATATCTACTTGATGGCTCATGTTTAAATAAAAGTTTCATTCGATAATGTTTTAAACTTCTAAAACTTATGTATCTTTTAACTATGTTAATAACTTTTGGGACCTATTGTTGACTCTGATAAATTATCGAATGTGAATTTTAAAAACGACTTTGTTTTCAAGTTGTTACTATATTTGTACAATGTGACTAATATACAGCACCCCATGTTGTATTCCGCTGCGTTCCTAAAATAGGGGTGTTATAGATTGGTACCAGAGCACAAATTATAGTGAACTAGGTGTTTTTGTTTTAAAAACCTAGACTATAATCATTTACTTTTCAAAATCATGAGCTTCCATCATCTTGTCCGATATCCATGCGCGCCTACTCCCGAATTTCCTATTACTCCCTCGAGTATATCTTAATTATATTAAGGATAATTATAGGTGCACTATAATTATTTCTTAACTCGTCCGATAATCCGCAAAAATATCACTCTTATATATATAACCTTTTGTGCACTAAACTTCCTTGTTGTATTTTATGCTATTCATGTGCATTGTGAATTTCCATCCGGAAATTTATACACATCTTCGAGTGCACCGTTACTANCCGAATTTCCTATTACTCCCTCGAGTATATCTTAATTATATTAAGGATAATTATAGGTGCACTATAATTATTTCTTAACTCGTCCGATAATCCGCAAAAATATCACTCTTATATATATAACCTTTTGTGCACTAAACTTCCTTGTTGTATTTTATGCTATTCATGTGCATTGTGAATTTCCATCCGGAAATTTATACACATCTTCGAGTGCACCGTTACTATACGTATACATATAGTGAATATTACTATATGTACTTAAAATAATTTTTTTTTTCTTTCTTCTGACTATCCTGCTTGTTCCTGAAGCATCACTATTTTTCTTAACGGAGTTTCTCCATGTGAATACTAAACTCTTCTAAACATTGTGAGTTACACGATGGTATTTCTCAGACATTGTATGCGATTATAATAGTCTCTCTTATCTATCAGACATTGTATGCGATTACAATGGTCTCTCTTATTTATCCGACATTGTATGTGATTACAATGGTCTCTATACGCTTTCATCACCGTATGTTATATCATTTCATATAACATCGAAACCTGTTACAACTTATCAATTTCTATTGGTTGCCTTACTCCTCGTGAACTCATGTTTTCTGAGCACTTCTTGTTTATTTTCTTAAGGACCACTATTGATACTATTTCAGAACTATTTATATACACTTGATTTTTCTCTCGACTATTTATGCCTAATTAATAGAGCGTTACTTCTTATTTGTATAGAGGTTGTTTTATAAATATTTAATCCGATTCTTTACACTCAGCCTCCAAAGGATCATGTCAAACCCTACCTCTCCTAATTATATATGTTTCACCAAATTACTAAACAATTAAATACATATTTATTCATTTTGATGATCCGCTAAAACTTTCTCATACATTGTGGGTGACATAGTGGTCTCATTTATTTTCTCAAAAATCGTGAGTAATGCTATGATCTTTAAAAATCTTTTCATGACCTTACATAACGGTGTTTTATATGAAACCCATCATATTCTATTTATTTACCTTGGAAATTCACTATCATTTTATAAACAACTCCATTATTGTCATATAAACTATCTTTCATTATATTACAAATGGATTTACTATTCCCCAAAGAATTACCCCATTATTACCTTATATACTTATAACCTTATTCAATACTATTTTATAAACTGCTTAAACTAGTTCAGAATTAACTTTTTGTCACCCCTTTACAAATCACTAGTATACTAATATTACATAAACTGTTTAGACGAGTTCCGAATAAGCTATGCTATTATCATCTTACAAATATTTCTGTCATTTACCTTATACCAAAATTTTCACCACTCTATAAACCATTTTGATATTTTCTTGCATAATCAGAACTATTTTGTTATTATTTTATTGTTCGTCATTCTCTAATAATTCTTATAAACGGATTCATCATACAAAAGCTTGTTGGGTTTTGAAGTAACTCTACTTCTGGATGCTACACTGCTGCTAACTAGTCAAGTCTACTGCTAAGTGTAAAATCTCTACTGCCAGACAAGACTACTGCTGAGACTCTATTGCTGGAAGAATACTGCTGAGACTCTGCTGCCTATGTAATAAGTTTATGTACGAATATTTGTATTTATAGTATAGATATTATGTAATATTCTATAATGTTAGAAGATCATAGTCGTGGGTAGGAAGTTGTATGTAAGCCTGTAGGGTTCCTTGGTGTATAAAAGGAGATCCTAGGGTTAGACTAGAGTACGAATTATTCTAGCATTGTATTCACTTCAAGGTTGCAAAACCCTAGTGTAACACCCCAACCCGAGAAGGGCTAAAGTATTAATAATGGAGTCAAATCAGAACACAAGTGAAACGAGAATACATACATACAATAAGCAAGGGTTACAAAGTTACAAGGAGAACTAAACAAAATACAAAAGACTACAATAACAATACAAGGCCCAACTCTCAACAGTATCTAGTCACTTCTAAGTCCAGCCCAATACTACAAGGTGAAGTCTTCTAAGCCCAAAAGTAAGATCTTCCTCCATAACCCAGCTTCCTACTAAACCTGCTGCATGAGAAAAGAAATGCGGCTGAGCTTAAAAAGCTCAGTGAACAGATATGAAAGTAAACAAGCAAAACAAGATTAATATGATAATCGTAGAGATACAGAGAGTTTTACATGTGGCTGTCAAGGTAATGTCAAGGATTTTCAAGTCAAGGAAAATAGAAAGATTTCAAGACCAGGTATAAAGAGTTATCAAGATTCATGTCACAGATGTCAAGTTGTATGAGTCAAGAAAAATGTCAAGTTATGATCAAGTATTCAAAGACATAGTCAAGGGATTTCAAGTTATGGTTCAAGTATTCAGGTTTATATCAGGTCATTTCAGGCTAGGGTTCAAGTTATTCAAGCTCCCGGGGTCAGTATTCAGGTCGGGTTGAAGATTCAAGGTAGCGGGTCAAGTAATTCAAGGTTCGGGTCAAGTATTCAAGGTACGTGGTGTCAAAATATGGTCAATGGATTCAGTATTAAATTTCCCCAGGCCTAAAACAAGTATCAAGTTTCAAGTATCTAGGTGTTGGAGTGATCAACTCCCAATGGCTCGTGAGGGGTTTGTAATGCACACAACGCAGCTCAACTAGTAATCCAAGTCTTCATCAATAAGTGTCGTAGCCCAAGCAAGTATCCAGTCAAGACATGTTAGGATGCATCCATACGCCTGCTGGCGCAATAACGAATAATAGTAATAACATATATAGCACAGTAGATACAGTATCGAGGGACGGCGGGGACATCCTCCAGCCCCGCTAGAGTACATACACCTGGTGCATCAATGTTATGGTTTTGGCTACTCCACACAAGTAGCCCTGGGTAAGAATACTGAAGGGTCAAGGTAGTCAACTGATCAATGGCCAAGCAAGGTTCAATATCAAAGTGTCAGGGTCCAATCAGGGTTCAATTTAAAGGTTTCCAAAGATCAAGTGTCAAGATCAGGGTCAGTCCACAGTGTTAATATTAAAGGGTTCAAAGTGGAGGTCAAAGCCAAGTTCCAATTCAAAAGGTCACTATTTCAGGTTCCCCT
>LBNU01006756.1:0-15913 GCA_014162995.1 Artemisia annua | reverse complement strand
AGAAACATGGAATGACCAGTTGTGATACTTAAAATACTCCTATGGCTAACACAACAAAGTTAGATGCGGATCCAAATGGGAAACCAGTTGACCCCACAAAGTACCGAAGTATTATTGGGTCACTGATGTATCTCACCGCTAGTAGACCGGATATTGTATTTGCTGTATTTATGTGCTCTCGCTATCAGTCCAGTCCTACTGAACGTCACCTCAATGAGGCTAAGAGAATCCTTTGATACGTAAAGGGAACCATTAACTTGGGGATCTGGTATCCGAAGGATTCCGGTTTTGAACTAATAGCTTTTTCAGACGCTGATCATGCAGGGTGTATGGATACACGCGAAAGTACTTCTAGTGGTTTACAGTTTCTAGGAGATAAACTCGTGTCTTGGCAATCAAAGAAGCAGGATTGCACATCACTTTCGTCTACAGAAGCTGAATACGTTGCCATGTCTGCCTGTTGTGCACAAGTCATTTGGATGCGTACACAGCTAATGGACTACGGTTACTTATTCAACAAGATTCCAATGTATTGTGATTCGAAAAGTGCGATAGCAATCTCATGCAACACAGTTCTACATTCAAAGTCTAAGCACATTGATCTCCGTTATTACTTCATCAAGGAGCATGTCGAAAAGGGTACAATTGAGTTATACTTTGTGGGTACTGAATACCAACTGGCATATTTGTTCACAAAACCTTTAGCTCCATCAAGGTTTGCTGAACTGGTCCACCGGATTGGTATGCGGTGTTTGACTCCAGATGATCTAAAATCTTTTCTTGAAAACAATTAACTGAGTCAAATACCAAAATTATTTTTGTAAATATTTATCAAAAACAAAAATACAAAATCAAAAAATCTTCAAAAATACCAAAAAGATGTAACATTTTATTTATCTTTATTTTATTTTTCTTTTGTTTTTCATATGCATGTACACTATCTTCGTCAACACTTTGGTTTATCAAAAATTTCAATATTTTCATACCAAGTGTTGAGGGGGAGAAAATGCTCTTCAAAATTTTAAAATCTTGTGCAAACATGTGTACTTGCATATTTCTAGTAGTTATGATGTTATTTTGCAATGATGGATCGTCAAAGGTTATCTCTCATATCATTTCTTTTCCCTTTTTTACTTCTTTGTTAGCCTAGTATGTCTTTACCATTAACTGTCATTACCGTTAAATAATTACGTTAGGACTTGTTATATGGTTTAGTATGTAGTCCAGGGACTAATATTGCCAAAATGTCAAAAAGTTTCAAAAACTTAAACAAAACCAAACACCCCCGTTTTTTATTTCTTCACAATAAAATCAAAATACAAAAACAAACACTCCATTCCATATCTCACGGCTAAAATTCTTTTCACAAATCCGTGTTCTTGATCTTCAAACAGTAAGTGAATTCATGATCTTTGGCTCATTGTAACAAATGATTTTTAACCAATTATGTTTTTGATGGCTAGATTTCTTGTAATTATGATTGTTAGAACTAGGGTTTTCTATAATAGTGATTTTTACGTGATTATCTGTTTTGGGTTATGTAACCATAGGGCTTTTGGTGTTAAACGTATTATAATCATGTCCCTCACTCTTAATCTTAACAGATTTCATGATTGGATTGTTTTCGAAAATTAGGGTTTAAGTCGAATTAGGTTTTTGAGATTGAGTGTTGTTTATGTGAATGTTATTGGTGGGATATGTTTGTTTAAGTTATAGAAACATGTTTGTGCTTATTAATTGCTTTAATTCATCAGTTTACAAGATCTAGATAGTTAGGGTTCTTCGTTGCATTTGGGGCTTTTCGTTGTGATGTTAATGAGTCCAATTAAACTGCCTAAATGTGTTATTATATGTGTTAATTGAGGTATTGCATTGAAATTACCACATGATTACTCGTTTAAGAGGTTCTAGATAATTTAGGGATCTTGAATCTTTCGAAATCTTTTGTGTATGAATATGATGTGTTTCTAACTGTTTATCTTACATTCTTTTCATCAGGTTCATTCAAAGACTCTACAAAATCTTCAAAAACGTATGTCTACAAAGGAATTCGAAAATTCTTGTATAAGAATTTTCGAGATAAAACTTTCGAAATATTTTCTCAAAAGATTTTATCGAGATCTTTTGAAAAGTTTTCGAAATCTTTTCAATAACAGTAGTTATCGAGAAAATTGAGAAAACTTTCAAAATCTCTCAATAAATTTTTTCGAGAAATATTTATCGAAATCCTTGAATTATTGAGAACTTTTCTACACAAAAGTTATCGAGATCTTTTTATAAACAAAAGTTTCGAGATCTTTTACATGCCATGTTTTCGAGAAACTTTGCTGCAAGGTTTTCGAAAACTTTAGTCCATTGAAGTTATCGAGATCTTTCTTATGGAAAGTTATCGAGATCTTTCTTGCACCAAAATTTTCGAGATCTTCATTAGTAATAGTTTTAGAGAACATTGTTTGTAATATCTTCGAGATCATGTGTAACATATTTTTGAGAATTCAAATGATTGTAACTTTTCAAAAACTTGTACATTGGATGAATCCTCATGAATGTGTGTATTGTAATAAGGTTCATTAACTTGTGATTGTATTGTGTTATTAGACATGTTACCATAAGATGTATGTGCTTTAAATGATTTACTGTTTAGTCATCTAAATTACATGTTAATTAATAATGCCGTCATTAATCACATATTAATTAACTGAACCATGAATGCAACATATATGTCTTTGAATATCAAACATGGACTCGGACTAATGACTAACAAATATGGATGTTTGATTTCATGACATGACACTTTCAGAACACAATGGCTCAACACGATGAATCAGTTCCACAACAACAAAATCTACCACTACTTGCACTTGGTGAATTTCTACCAGCAGACTACAATGTCTTAATTGACCAAAACAATCTTCGCATTGACTTCAACAAACTCAGTATTCCAGAAGATACATGCAAGATTGTCAAGGACATACTACTGGCTCATCCCTGCAAGCCCATGCTTACAAAGTCTACATCAGTACCAACTTTCTACATTCATCAGTTCTGGTACACTGCTAAGGCGAATTTGGACGACGAATCATTTACTGTCGAGCTGGATCGACAAAGATACACAGTAGATCTTGATGTTCTTCGCACAATTCTTATGTTACCGACTCCCACTGAATTTCATTCGGTGTTGACCGAACTGGAAATCCTTGACTATTTCATTGATCTAGGATATGACATTCCTGATAATGAATCACTCACAAAACTTTCAAAGTTCAACGTTAAATATCTGCCTCAACCATGGAGAGCTTTCTACATGTTGATTGTCAGATCCATTGCTGGAAGAAGGAGTGGTCATGAGCATCCAAGATTAGAGCACATGCAAGTATTCTGGGGAATGATGACAATGAAACCTATTGACTTTGCTGCACCCATAATGAGCGACATGATCTATCACATTCAGACTGACCGTGACAGGGCCGTGATTCCGTTCATTAGATTCACAAAATTGCTCATCGAATAATTCTGTGAGAAAACCCATGACTATATCAAGAGGATGCACGACAGGACTGAACCAAAGGACATATTCAACAAAGATCCTAGAATTTCCTTCGTCAAGTCCATCAGATTTGTTCCAAGGACAAAAGGAATGAGAATCCCTTATCATTTCTTGGATGAAGAAATCAGAAAGACTCAGAACTACAAGATTTATGACAAAGCATTCAAAGCTGGGAGAGTTGGTTACACTGAGAAAGAAGAAGAACCAACTTCAATTGTTCAAACCCGAAGCAGGAGGGGTGGCAAGTCTGGAAGCTCTAGCAGTACCACTACTACACAACAACCAAAGACTGCCCAAAAGCCACCCACCAGACCAAGAAGGAAAGCTGCTTCAACGCAGATTCCACAAGATGAACCATCAGCTTCATCATCTGAAACGGAAACCGACTCTGAGTTCGGCTCTGAATCAGATGACGAAGAAGATTATGAAAGAAGGACAAAGGCTCAGGATGACAAAGAAGATGAAGAAGAGGAATTTCCAGGGCTTGAACTGACAAAACAATTAAGCAAGGAAACTGCCGAGCAAGAACAAAGAAGAGGTACGGCTATTACCATTAATGAACCGAGTGATGCTATTCGTGATGAAGAAGTAGAAGATGAACCAACTGCAGAGCCACTGGTTGACAAACGAAAACTCAAGAGTATCATTGTCGACACCAGGACTGAAAAGAAGCATGAAAAGAAAGAATTCAGGGCAGCTGTACTACTTAATCTCCAACATCCACAACCTCATCAAACACAGATTAATCTTCAAGGACATGAGGCTGGCTCTAGTAGCACTGTAGTTCCTCAGACCGACACTAAACAACGTGACCCTGAAGGGAACACTATCATGGAAGAAGCTACAGAGGAAGATAAAGAGCAAGAGCAGACTGAGTACATCACACCTGAATTCGTTGCTCAAGTTCAGAGAGATGAGGAAATCAAGAGGAAAGCTAAAGAGGAGACGGATAGATTGCTCTGTGGACTCGATCAAGACGAAGAACTCATTGACACTGATCAATATATCAACAGTCCTCCGCACTCATCTTCACAGAATCCCCCGACTCCATCAGGCACACCTCCAAGGGATCCCTCGCCTCCTCCATCAGAACCAGAGCATGAATCATCTTCATCATCATCGTCACATCACTCTTCACCACCACCAACAGAGAAAACATCCAAACACAAATCAATCAAGAAACGGAAGGGAGGCAAAGCATCTTTGACAGCATCAAAACGGATCAAGAAAGCTTTTGATTTGGCAAGGAAGAAAAGGAAGGAGACACAACATCAAACTGGAGACCTTAATGACCAAGTCCAACTGCTCTCACAACAGGTCAAAACTTTGACTTCACAAGTCAAAGATCTCCAGGAAGCAAATGCACTTGTCGACAAGCTTATGTTTGCTGACATGGGTGGGATGATCAAGGAATACACCACTGAATATCTTCATGATAATCTTGCTGCAATTGCTACACCAGCTGTGTCTGAACTTATAGAGCCGATTCGTACAAAGCTGAACTCCAGGATCAAGCACAGCATCGAGCGTATGCTTGAGTCTACTCCTTTCTACCTTCGCACCGACAGGGCTCCTCCATCTCCAGATGAACTCTCAACTGAACAACTTCAAGCCCTGTTAGCTGCAAAGCTAAGGAATAAGGAGGACAAAACTCCTGAAGAGTCAACAATGTTCGAGGCACTTCAAACCATTGCCTCGAAAGAATCATGCAAGGAAGCAGCCGGCAAGCACAAACGACCAAGGAAAGATGATGATCCTGATTCTGATCCTAAAAGCAAGAAGTCAAAGAAATCAAAAGGACCATCTTCTTCACAACAGCCGCACAAGACTTCCAAGGCTCCTCCTTCCAAACAACAAGCTCCAGCATCCGGCTCCGGTCCGACACAATCAGAAGAACAAGTTATGTTTCAACCAGCTGATACTCAGGAAGAACCAGAATCAGCAATTCCCGAATCAGAAATTCCTGAATTTCAAGCTGGTCCATCATCTACAACAAAGTCTAAAGAGAAGAAGCAGTCGTCAAAGTCAAAGAAAAAGAAGCAAAAGACCACTCACTTCTCATGGCTAGATGTGGACGAAGCTCCTAATTCTGATTAGTTGACCGAAATAATCAAAGCACAACCATCACTTGAGATTGAAGAACCAATGCCTGGAAATACATTGCAGATGACTCAGAGTATTATGTCGGGTCTTCAAGTTGAAAGGTTGTCAAAAGCAGAACTGAGAAGGATCAACCGTGAAGCTACGGACTTTCTGAAGAAAAGGTCAGGAAATAAAGTCGAACTTGATTACCATATGGAGAACATAGCCAGCGCATTATCCTGCTCATTCGACTGGCTCAACCCTGAATCAAATGTCGAGACAGAAAAGAAGACACCTTACTTCACAGATTGGACAAAACCGTTGCCTCTACTAGGCTTTCCAAATAGACCCAAGATCCCTTACAGACACTTCTTCAACAACGACTTCCGATATCTCCAACACGCTCACGAAACTTCAAAGGAACGATATGCATCTTCACTGACACTTTCAATTCTAGCAGCCCGATATGAACTACTTGACATTGAAGAGTCCGCACCAATCTACTGCAAATCAGTTGTCACATACAATAGAGAAGCTCTTCTCGGTATTCAACACTGGTCGGAAAAACGAAAGCTTGGCTATACCCACAGACTACATCTCAAGTCCAGTGAAAATGTGAAGCAACCGCTTCGTATTGTTGCCATAATGGAGATCGTGGAAGAGAAAAGATTCAACTACGCTTTCATGAAGGAAATCATCGTCAAGAGACTAGACGAGAAGAAGTACAAGTTTTGTGAAGCAGACTTCCTAGATTTGAACCTGAATGACATTGAAGACATGTATTTGGAGAAGGTTCAAGGAAAAATGCTTAACTTCCAAAGGGAAACTCAATACAACTTCATCGCATCTCTACTACTTTACATCAGACGAGTTATAGTTCAAGAAAGGGTGGAAGATCTTCAATTAGGCGTGGAGAGTTATCAGAACACCATCAACCTCACCAAACCACAGCTCATATTTCCAGGAATTCTAGAGCTATCATAGTATACTCTCGTGCAACAACCATCATTCGGAATCATCTACCTCAACAAGAAGAATAGACTTCGTCTTATGCGGTTCGATGAAATTCTGATGTTTTGTGACGAGACACTTCTAAGAGTTTGTGATGGATTGGCAGAAAGGTTAGATGATGAGAAGAAAAGGTTGAAAGAAGGTCGAGAAACAAGGTGGAAAGCTAATGGACGCAGAATGATACGCAACTTTGTCCATACCATTGAAGAGAGGCTGTACCGTCGTCAACAGATCAGAAGGTTGGAAAGCTACATTGGTATTCGTCCTTCATTTCCGGTCTTGACATTTAGACGACCAGATCCACAGTTCACAGACTTTGATGCATAGCTTACATTCTTCCGGTACCAAAATTTCAATATTTTCATTTATTTGATTTGATTGGTAATTATTAAGGCTTGTGCACACATTACAGTGTACAACCCGCACTTTGTATTTAAAGGACCCTGTGGTACACATCAGTGCCACAATCCTAAGATAAGGAGCGAAGGCTTCTTACTTTTGAGAATTAACAAACTTTTCATGATTTCTACAATTCTGCTCAAAAGACAAGTATTACACCTCAATAAGGAATCACTTGTGGAGGGGGAGTACTTGATTTCAAACATCGTTCTTAAATCTTAAAGTCTTGTTGATTTCTCCTCATAAGACTCAAAAAGGCATATTTTAATCAAAACGTTTACAAAAACAACATTTGATATGCTATTTTTGAGGGGGAGAAGCAGAAAAGTGATTAAAACATGATGTCAAAAGTCTTATCTTGTGAGAGCTCGACTCAGAATTGACCCACGAATTGACGAAACAACAAATGTTAGTATTCGAAAAGAGTTATCCGAGTAGAAAGTACCGTTTCGAGAAACTCTTTCTAGACGTTTACTTTGACGGGTCTAACTTCCTTTTTTAGGAATGTTAACAACTTCTAGTTAGTTATTAGGGCTAGTTATCACCTAAAAACTGATAATGCATCCCTTTAACTAAGCAACGTAAACGTGTCCCTCGGGTATATGCCTATTAAGAGTGCATCAATTCAAAAGTGCCTAACTCTTCCCGCATATGCAAATTTCTGAAAACATTCATAAGCATATGTGGAGGGGGAGTCTTTCAAAAGAAATCCAAAACCTCAAAGTGTTAACAAAAGGTTTTATACTCATAAACACTTTGAGAGATTTTCAATAATTTGGTTTAAAGGCATCAATAGGATAGCATGGAGTTACAAGGTGACTAAGGATAGGAAAAACCGTCCTGTTATCCGCCTAAACCGGATGGATCTACCCAAGGACATCACCAATAGTTAGAAATTAGAAGTCCTTAGGTATAATACAACAAAAGGAGTAAAGAATGAAAGGAGAAAGAAGGGGTTGAAGAATTAAAAAGAAAATGAATGAAAAGGGTGAAAAGAAATAGCCCTCCATTTTATCAACCTTAGGTCAGACACTGGGTTCAATTCATATGCTACTGGATGTTGCTAAGGCGACACCGGTATTGAAGATAAAGACGTCATGGACCAAGTGACGCAATGCACCTAAACCTTCTTAGCCACTCAGGCATCTCTCAAAAGATGTTTGTTTCATTCTCACGGGGAACCAGTGTAATCTATCGATCGTCTATTAGAGATGGTTGATATTGAAACAGGAGGCCCTCTGCTCCATGCCTCCGCATAGGAAACCAAATGTGCACTTATCGAGTCTAGAGCCACAAGATAATATAAAAGATCTCTTAGGAACACAAAATACTTCTACACTAATTGTCTTGCGTCAGTGGACACTAAGTGTAAATTATCGAGTCCTTCGCAGATCTTAGCAATCTGCCTTGAACATTTATGAGGGATTTAGCTATGTATTTCTCGAATTATTGAACGGAAATCCTGCCAGGGTCAACATCAAACAGCCCTGACAGCAGGTCACTTCGGTGATTCCTTGTGGATTACGCTTAGTGTGTTCGATGGTTTCAAACGGTCTACAGTCGTGGGGTGATCTCCAGCGACTCACCTAATTGTGGGTGTACGTATGTATGTCTGTGTAAGCCCTCTAGGGGGTATCCGATTAGGAACAGCCTTGGTAAGGATTAGAAGGAGTCTTCACACTATGCTGTTGACGAATTCTAACTCCAAACCTGTAAGTACCGGATGTTTTATTGCTAACTGTTTCAATGCAGGTACAACCACCATCCTGAACACCAGCTTCCACATGCTCATACTTACATCTCAACAACTATGAAAGCTCTCATGAAAGATCGAAACAACACGAAAGTCAAATAAAGACTCCATGCCAAAAGAATCTACAAAGTAATTAAGACAAACTATTTAAAAGCAATGCACCGTCTAAAGAAGCATTCTACGTCAACACAAAGAATCTTCATGAATGAAAAGAGAGCTCCACACGAATGAAAGTTTCAAACGTCAAAGATGTATGAGCATGTCGGAAAGATGCAGATCCACTGGAGTCTAAGAGAGTGACGAATGGCAGACTACCACATCATGTGATCACTATCTCATCAGCAAGGATAAAGAACAAAGAGCGATGAATCATTTCTACTAATCATTTTTGAAGACGTCAAAAGCTATGAAAGTCAACAACTAAAGTCCAAAGACAAAGACGTCAAGCAACCTCAAATGACCGTGACGAACTTCACTCCTTCACAACCGATCCTTAGGGGGAGATTGTTAGTACCTAAGTTTATCAACGTTTAGTCAAGTCTCGATTATTTCAGTCAATGTAATAGGTTGCTAAGTTATTTATCTTATTTATGTAAACGTGTGAGTCCATCACACGTCCAATGGGCCACAAGCCTAAACGTTTAGAAAAGGGAAGGAGAAAGGGAGTGTTGCCCTAGCTCCTCTCCTATTAATAGGAATCTCATGTATTCTTATTTCTTGTTGGTTATTTCATTTACATAAAGAAACTCTTGCACTTTTATTCTTCATATTTGATCTAATCAACCAAACTCTATTTCTCATCTTATTTCTATCAAATCAATACTTGTGTTTACAATATGGTGACCTAACAGATATGTTAACCAAAACCATGAATTATGAGCCAGTGATTGTAGGTGTAGATACTAACCATGTTGCAAGTACAAAGGAAAATGTTTCTGCAGCTACAGATGCTAAGAAGTCACCACCTCAAGAAGAGTTTGTTTTGGTTGAAAAATGGAAGCTTGGTCCAACTATCATTCCCACTCAGGAGAACATAAGCTCACAAGATGATACTTCTCCCAAGGGAGATGGGGGAGGAGGTATGAAATCATCTGGTGATGAACAGGTGGTTAATGATAGGCCACTTTTGGATGATGTCACAAAGGAAACTACCTCAAGCAGTAGTCTGTCTGATTCTACTGCTACACCAACAGACAACTCTGCTGCTGAGCAGACTGCTTCTCCAACAACACTTAAGTTTCCTACAGTTGACACACAAGGCATATCCTTGGTTGATACATCTTCTCAAGCTGATCCAGACATGCCTGGATTGACTGAAATATATGAAGATACAGATGATGAAGCTCTTGATAGTGAAATTTTTGGTGCTCAAACTGATTTCAACAACATGGAACTCAACATTCCTGTTAGTCCCACAAAGACAACAAGAATTCACAAGCATCATTCAAAAGAACAAATTTAGGGTGATCCATCATCAAATGTTCAAACAAGGAAGAAGACTAAAGAGCTACTTCTCAAAGGTTTCTTTTCAAGAGCTTTACATCAAAGAAATAGTCACAATGATCTACAAAATTGCCTATTTGCTTGTTTTCTATCACAAATAGAACCCAAGAATTTTTATAAAGCCTTAGAAGAGCCAAGTTGGGTGGAAGCTATGCAGGAAGAACTTTTACAATTTAAGATTCAGGAAGTTTGGACCTTGGTAGATTTGCCTAACGAGAAGAAGGCTATTGGGACAAAATAGGTTTTCAGATGCAAAAGAGATGAAAGAGGCATTGTGATTAGGAACAAAGCAAGATTAGTTGCTCAGAGATACACACAACAAGAAGGGATTGATTATGATGAAGTGTATGCACCTGTGGCAAGGATTGAGGCTATTAGATTATTTTTGGCCTTTGCTTCATATAAAGACTTTGTGGTGTATCAAATGGATTTGAAAGGTGCTTTCTGTATGGGGAAATCAATGAGGAGGTTTATGTGTCACAACCACCTGGTTTTGAAGATCCAAATTTCCCTGACAAAGTTTACAGAGTTGAAAAAGCACTGTATGGTTTGCATCAAGCTCCCAGGGCATGGTATGAAAAGTTGTCAACCTACTTGTTAGAATGTGGTTAGACTAAGGGAAGGATTCATAAAACTGTGTTTATCAAGAAGAATAAAGATGATATTTTGCTGGTTCAAGTCTTTGTTGATGATATCATCTTTGGTTCTACAAGCAAAGCTATGTGTGAGGGGTTTGAAAAGATAATAAAGGATAAGTTTTCCATGAGCTCTATGGGAGAACTTACTTTCTTTTTGGGGTTACAAGTGAAACAAAAGGAGGATGGCATATTTATCAGTCAAGATAAATATGTGACTGATATTTTGAAGAAATTTGGCTTCACTGATGCCAAGCCTGCAAAGACAACTATGGAGAAAGATAAACCATTGTTAAAAGATAAAGAAGGCAAAGATGTGGATGTTCATGTGTACAGATCAATGATTGGTTCATTGATGTATCTTACAGCCTCAAGACCAGACATTATGTTCTCTGTATGTGCATGTGCAAGATTTCAAGTTACTCCCAAAGAATCACATCTTAATGCAGTGAAGAGAATTTTTAGATACTTAAGGCATCAACCAAAATTGGGGCTTTGGTATCCTAAGAATTCACCATTTGAGTTAGAGGCCTTCTCTGACAGTGATTATGCTGGAGCTTGCTTGGATAGAAAATCCACAATAGGGGGTTGTCAATTTCTTGGAAGCAGGTTGGTGTCATGGCAATTCAAGAAACAAACAGTGGTGGCAAATTCTTCAACTGAAGCTGAGTATGTGGCTGCTTCAAGTTGCTGTGGTCAAGTTCTTTGGATGCAAAATTAATTGCTGGAATATGGGTACAATTTTATGAACACCAAAATTCATATAGCTAACAATATGATGCGCGGGATTGTGACCACGCACTAGGGTTTTACTTCTCAAGGGATCTTGAGAAGCTTGCAATCCCCACCAGGCAGTGTACCTGACCGATGTAGTATAGTGTAGTGGCAAGTACCGGGGGATTGATCGTTCTCTAGGAGAATAGTGTCGTTAGGATTGAAAAACTACTCTAATAGGTCTAGGGGTGAGGGAAGATTCTTTTTGTATTTTTATATTTTTAGGAAAGCAAGTAAAATCTCGGGTTTGACAGGCAGTGGGCGGAAAAATTTAGTTGCTCGTCAACTAACAAATAACTATAAGTGCAGAATAAGAATAAAATACAAGATAAATGTTTGTGATACTATGATGCAGAGAAGTGTCTTTACTTAGATTTCTTACTCCCTAACTATCTTTTACATTGATTAGTGTGATATTACAATACGTGGATATGGAATTGTATTCCTTAATAAACGGTCGTAGGGGAGTGTGTACGGACTTCCCAACTCATATAAGCTCCTACTTCACTCCTATGTCGAGCTGGCTAAGAAGCTCCTAACATGGAATCACTAGAATTCGCTCATGCATTAAATACAATCAAATAACCTTAGTACACCTTGGTTTATGTTTCTTAAGACGTTCAAGCATGTTACCAATTGGAAGTCTGCCAGTTTTCTTATGCCTAACATCGATAAACATTCATCCAATACAATTAATAACACACCATTCAATCAATAATCAATAGTTAGGTTTCATTAGATCTAAGCAAATACAAAGAAAACCTAGCCTAGCATGTTAAACAAAAGACAAGAACAACATAGAATCAAACAACACATAGACATATTGAATGATTAATTGATTACTTATCTTCAATGTAACATGGAAGATCTCAAGGTGAAAAACCTTGAAAAAGCTGCTAAAATTCGTCTAGGGTTTCTCCCTAAAAAGTTCCACACTAATGACTAAAAATTATGAGAATATATATTGGAAAACAGATCTGACGGCGTCACATTGTAGCCTTGACGCCGTCACCTCGCCGTGCTTAGGGTTTCTTGATGGCCTTCTTGACGCCGTCCCCCTTTAATCTCCCAAAATCCATTCTGGCCTATCAAGGCTTGACGGCGTCACATCCATGCTTGACGCCGTCACGGGTACTATTCCAGCAGATTTTAGCACTTTGTCGAATTCTTCTTTTATGCTCCAAAAACGTCCAAAATGCTTCCTTTTTCAGATTTCTTCTCCAAAGTACCTAAAATGACAAAAAGGAACTATTTAGGGCAATATTTGCTCAAGTAAATATGATTTAGGGCTTAAATGACCCCCGAAAAGCGGTACACTTTTCGCCTTATCAAATACCCTTACACTTGAGATTTGCTTGTCCTCAAGCAAATGCGCTTTTATTCTAATCAAAATATAAGTTAGGTGTCATTTAACACTAATATAAAAGTAATTACAACAAATAATCGTTCCACTTTAATCATAATAAGCACGGAGATTAAACACTAGCACCTCACAAGTAGTGTTTAGATACTCACGTCTCTCAGGTGTCATAGAATTATATCTCATAAATGAAAATGAATAATATCTCTCACTACCTGTCATAGCAAATAGATTACCATAGGCTTGGGAAATGATCGAAAACCTTATCCACCAGGCGTAAGCACCTAAGATAAACTATCAAAGAGGACTTTACAAAAGGGTTGTAATGCAGTGTAGGGATATGATAAACACGGTTTTGTTGGATAAGGGATATTTTACTGGTGGCGAGTTAAAGATCTTGATTAATTACATGTACAATATGGCCGTTGCTAAGCCAAGACTAGACTCGACTTAAGCTAATCAAAAACTTATAAAAATATAAACAAAGAAAGAAACGTGATGGTAGTCCGTATGTTTTTTCTACTTTTCTTTTTCTTTTTTTTTTCTTTTTTTTTAAAGGTAAATTTTATTAAGTAAAATGGGTGCCAAAGGCAGTACAAGAGTAATAATGTGCACAGTGTTAACAAAGTTAGGACACATCCCTAACTTTTACACAAATGCACCACAAAAAACAGATGGCATAGGACAAATTCCTAGCTCAATTACATAACAATGAATAACAAAGCTAGATAACATAAAATAAATCTAAAGCAAAGATAGAAACAATGAGTCAAAATCAAACTGCAAGTCCAAGAGTACTTCTGCATCATTGTCAACCAAAGGGACCAACCAATGGAATCCAAAACAGTACAATACTCATAGACGTAACAGAAATCAGGGACCCATCATTCATCTAAGCTAATAACCAAAGACCATCATCCAGAATCCAAGCAAACAAGCACTAAAACATCATGCCATCCATAGCTTCAAACCAGCATTTCATCAGGTCAATCACTGGAGACCAGAAGTTCAACACATCAAAACATAACAAGGGAAGTGCCAGAGTAGCTATTTTGGAGTATTTGCCTCCTTAAAAACCTACTTATGTAAAACCCATAGGGTAAAACCATAAGTAGGACAAAAAGAGTGCAACATACCCCAAAATCTTCCCAATATAACAACCAAAAAACCTTCCAAAACAGATCTCCCAATGCCTTTACATCCATTAGCAAACCAACTTCTGAACAACATCAACCAAAGCCATCTCCAAATGCATCATCAAGGAAAGGAGCATAGTTTGTGTTACATTTCCAGAATCCAGTATCTTCTCTATACCTGTATATCCAAATACAAATGCAAGAAACCAGTAAAGGCATATAACTCATTAGATTAAATATTGGTGTTGTCTCTGGCCAACTCATTGGCCATTCTCCTGTAGTACTCATTACATCTAACAGGGTTGTTCCAAATCTCAGAAGCCTTGCAAACCTGTGGAGTGTACTTCAAATTAAGCCCCAATAATCTCAATCTAACAGTGTCCACAATACTTTTAAAGACCCCCTCTTCACTTCTGCAAACATGATTCACTCTTCTACTATTTCTTTCATACCAAATATAGTAAACACTAGCACCAAAGACCATTCTCTGAATCACACTCCAAATGGTGTTATTGGCAGTTTTGTTAACAATGGCAGAGATCACACTAGCCCAATCATTACCAACATTCTCTAATCTAGCCATTGTTTTCAACCTTTCCCATAGTCTTTTGGAAAACACACAAGAAAAGAATAAATGACTATGAGATTCATCCTCCATATTGCATAATAAACATCTCTTATTAACAATATTAAACAACTTGGATAATCTATCTCTGGTTTTTAATCTTCCTCTCACAGCAGTACAGAGAATAAAAGAATGCCTAGGAACACCTTGATTAAACCAGACATGATTATACCAGATGACCTTAGGAGAATCATCACTAATAGCTTTCCACACCTCTTTGGTTGAAAAGTTAACTTCCTTATCCTCTTTGTTAACCTACACAGCCCTATCCTTACAATTAGCATCAAGAATAGGCACAGGGATACTGTTAATATTATCAAACTTATCACTCCAATCTATTGGCCAGTTCCAGTTCTGATTAACAATAATGTCAGAAACACTAGCATTGATATTCATCCCAGAATCAATAATGGTCTGCATATCAATGAACTTACTCAAAGGACCTAGGGCATGCCACTTATCAAACCATACATTACAACCCTTACCATCACCTAATTTAATTAACCCAAATAAACTTTCTCACAATATCTCTTAAATCAAGAAGTTTCTTCCAACTCCAAGGAGCACCCACTACTACAAAAAATCTCATAGAAACCGGTCAAAATGGTCCATGAAGAGTGGTTTTGGAACCACTCTCTAAAGGGGGGTATCTCTATGATCGAAACATATAGAAACCGGTTTGGCAACCTGTCCCTATTAGGAGCATCGACACCGGTTTTCTCCTTAAAATAAGTCTCCATTATACAGTAAACAAACATATTTTTATTGGGCATTGACACCGGTTCTCCCACAACCTATCTTTATAAAAGCATCCAACCTATCTTTATATAAAGTAAAAAGATATGTTGTTATCTCAAAACCTGTCTCTTTAGTAAACCTATTTTATTTAAAAAAAAAAAAAAAAAAAAAAATCATTTCTAAAATTTTCCGATTTTTAAGAAATATATATATAAATGCAGCAAATATATATAAAGTGATTAAAATACACCACAAATGTCTAATACGTCAATTCAACTAAACATAAATGCTAGACAAAATCCAAATTAAAACACTAGAATTCAACAAACTATAATGAAAAACACTAGAAT
>LBNU01006754.1:56485-70496 GCA_014162995.1 Artemisia annua | reverse complement strand
ATATATATATCAATATGAGGGAGTGGTGCGGTGCGGTTATTTTGGTGCGGTTTTTCGGTGAAAACCCAACCCGCACCGCAAAATGCGGTTTTTCTATTTTCAAGAACCGCACCGCCGGTTTTTGTTGTGGAACGTTTTTTGCGGTGCGGATTTTGCGATTTTTTTACGGATTACGGTGGGGTTCCTGCTCACCCCTAATAGACATTGTTCATTGACACGTAGCTTTTTCATGTTTTAATTACTTATGTATATTATACCCGACAAGACATAATTCAACCTGGCCTATGGCCTATTGACCGGTCAACCTATTTAGTTGTCGTCTCAACTAAATAAAGGAATCAATTTAAGTTTTTCATGGGTTCGCCACTAATGAAGATGATAATTATAAATTATTTAGATGTATTTTTAAATAAAAACACACATATGTTTACTAAATTTGATTTACGTTGAAAACTCCGTTAGTGTAACTTATTAAGGGTATGTTTGGCAAAAATAGATGTTGCTGGTGCTGATGCTGAAAAAGATTAAAATTGTAGCTATTTTTTTTGCAGTAGTGCTGGTACTGTTGCTGAAAAAGATTAAAATCAGTTAATTTATGAAAAATAATCTCCATAATCTTTTAAAAGCTGGTTCTGATAACTTATTTTTTGGGAACTTATTTTTCTAAAATAATTCACAATCTTAGTTTGCCAAACAAAGATTATTTTTTGATCAAAGCTTATTTTTCAAAAAAATAATCTTAAGCCTCCATAATCTTCCATAATCTCTCGCGTCAAACATAGCCTAAGTGGATAAACAATTATCTTCTCCTAATTATGCAAAATATTGGTGCATGCAAAAAATAGGATGAAAACACAAACAAATTAAAAGTTGATCATATAATTTCTTTAGCTTTCTCACGTAAAACCTCACATATCCCATTTGCATGCAAATGGGATAAGGAAACAAACACAATCAAACCATAATCCATGACGATCCTCCTTCTCATCATCACAACCATCGTCACCGTCGTCTCGGCCGCTATCACAAACAATCCTGCCAAATCCGACACGTTTAAACCACCCGATAACTACCTAATAGATTGCGGCTCCTCTGCCCAAACAACCCTCCCAGACCGACGTACATTTGCCTCAGATTCAGCTTCTTCACAATATTTGCAATACAAAGGGAAAGAAACCGCGGTAGATGACCCTAATGCAAATGTCCCTCTTGCTATTTATAAATCGGCTAAAGTTTTTGACTCAGACGCGACGTATTCTTTTCATGTTACAAAGCCCGGGTGGCATTGGGTGAGGTTGCATTTTTATCCGGTTAAAAGTAATGAGTTTAAGCTAAATGAGAGGAAGTTTACGGTTATAGCGAATGAGAAGGTGGTTTTGTTGCATGAATATAGTCCTAAAGGGTTAGAAATTCGGGAGTATTTGATGAATGTGACGATGGAGAGGCTAAATATTAAGTTTTCGGGTTTGGCTTTTGTTAACGCGATTGAGGTTGTTTCGGCTCCTGATATGCTGATAGAAGATGTTTCGGACGCGCTTTTTCCTGTTGGGAAAAAAGTTGAAGGGATGTCGAGAAATTCGTTTCAGAGAATGTATAGGTTAAACGTTGGTGGCGCGGTTATTGGTCCAGGGAACGATACGTTGGGAAGGACATGGGATTCTGATCAGAAGTTTTTGAAGAACAAAGAAGCTGCGAAAAGTATAGGGGTTGCTCCCACGGTTGTTAAGTATCTTGAAGGTGGATCACCTTTGATTGCGCCTCAGACTGTGTATGCATCAGCTGTCGAAATGGGGAGCTCGAATACTATTGTCCCGAATTTTAATATTACATGGCAGTTTGATCTTGATGGTTCCTACCCGTATCTTATTCGTTTGCATTTTTGCGATATCGTTAGTAAATCTATGAATGAGCTGTATTTTAACGTGTATGTTGGTGGAAAAATCGCGATAAATGCTCTTGATTTGTCTACGGTTACGAGTGGATTATCGGTTGCTTATTATAAAGATGTGTTTGTAGATGTGTCTATGGTGTCGAATCCGTTCTTGGTTCAGGTAGGTCCGTTGAACGAACCCAGTGGAACCAAGAACGCGATTCTGAATGGTCTTGAGATATTGAGGATTAATAATTCGGTTAATAGTTTGGATGGGGAGTATGGGGCGGATGGGAGGTCGGCTGGGCCGAGCCGTGGGACGGTTGCGGCGGTCGGGTTTGCAATGATGTTTGGAGCATTTGCGGGGTTGGGTGCTATGGCTGTGAAATGGCAAAAACGCCCTCAAGATTGGCAAAAGAAGAATAGTTTTTCGTCGTGGTTGCTTCCGCTTCATGCGGGTGATGCAAGTTTTATGTCGTCAAGTAAGACCTCGTTAGGGTCTAAAAAGAGTGCTTTTTATTCTTCAACAATGGGGTTAGGTCGATACCTCTCGTTTGCCGAGTTACAAGAAGCTACAAAGAATTGGGACCCGAATTCGGTGATTGGTGTTGGTGGATTTGGGAATGTCTACCTTGGAGTTATCGAAGATGGTACTAAAGTTGCGGTAAAACGTGGCAACCCACAATCTGAACAAGGGATTAACGAGTTCCAAACCGAGCTTCAAATGTTGTCAAAGCTTCGTCACCGTCATTTAGTTTCCCTAATCGGGTATTGTGATGAAAATGCTGAGATGATTTTAGTATACGAGTATATGGAACACGGGCCGTTAAGAGACCACTTATATGGAAAAGGCTTGCCAACGGTTTCATGGAAGCAAAGATTAGAGTGTTGCATCGGGGCGGCTCGTGGGCTCCACTACCTTCACACAGGGGCTGCTACTGCCATCATCCATCGTGATGTGAAAACCACCAACATTTTACTAGACGAGAATTTTGATGCGAAAATGGCGGATTTTGGGCTCTCGAAAGATGTAGGGATGGGGGAGGCTCATGTTAGTACTGCGGTTAAAGGAAGTTTTGGGTATTTAGACCCTGAATATTTTCGTAAGCAACAGTTAACTGATAAGTCTGATGTGTACTCTTTTGGGGTTGTGTTATTAGAAGTGTTATGTGCCAGACCGGCTATTGACCCGGCGTTACCACGAGAACAAGTTAATTTAGCTGAGTGGGCTATGCAATGGAAAAGAAAGGGTCTATTAGATAAAATAATAGACCCGACATTGGTTGGCCAAATCAACCCCGAGTCGATGAATAAGTATGCAGAGGCAGCTGAGAAATGTTTATCAGAATACGGGGTTGATAGGCCAACAATGGGAGATGTTTTGTGGAATTTGGAGTACGCATTGCAATTACAAGACCAAGGGAGAACAGACGAAGGGAGTAACGAGTCGGGATTAGGATCAGCATTAGCGAATGGGGCCCCGCTAGCTCCAGCTGTTGATAACAGACCGGTAACGACATCTGCTCAGTCTAGTCAGAATCCTGCTGAAGTTCAGGTTATTGAGGAGCATTCAGGGACAGCAATGTTTGCTAATCTTAACAGCCGGTAAAACGACGACTTCTTTTTGGGACTGTGATATTATTAAAGCTCGACCAGACAAATTATTATACAGCAAAAACGGGGGGTAAAACAGCGATGATAACGTGATCAGGTAGAAGATATGAAGAGACCCAAACGCGATAATTTCATTTTAAATGCTATATTTTACCAATATGATGACAGTTAGTTGTGTATATTAGCATAATAGCTATGCAGTCTTTTCCTTCTTAGTTTAGTTGGTATAGATTGTATAAATAGCTACTTCCAAGAGAATACATGAGCTACAGCTCCAAGTTGTGCATATAGTAAAATTATACTACTAATTTCATTCGATTGTTACATCTTTCATAAAGATATAAAAGTAGGAATTTAGGATCTACCTGTTAAAAGCTAGTGTGATTCTTCTAGATGAATTTTATCGAGTCGTTGAAGATCCTACGCCATGATTATTCCAACGGCAATTTCATTGAAAGTTCAGGCAATACCTATGACTCTATGAGAGGTAAAATGGTGTGTACGTTAGTATGAACAAACATTTAAAAAATGAATATAATTTGACTAATTCTAGCACTGATTTTCTTTGTGTGCACTATGTGATGAATAATTTTATGTAGAAGTAGCAATTTCAACCCATTTCATATGAATGGGTCGATTCGGTTTATGTTTTGTCTCCAACTGGTCAGATAAAAATAGCTATTGGAAAATGGGTCAAACAGGTTGAAAGTCACACAAAGTGGATTTTTTTTGGCATGAAACCTCATAAATAATTTATAACTATTATTTATATTAACTCTTGAAAACAAATTTGACCCGCTAATTAAATAAAATTAACAGAACTGGATTATAAGTGCATCGGGTGAACTCAACCCGACCATTCTTGATGTGTACCAAAAAGAGTTATTCATTTTGTACCATTACTGTTTTCTGCCCATTTTGCACTTTACATGTAAGTATGCATCTGTAAACGGTAGTGTAAAGCATACCTGATAACTAATTGAGTAAGATTTAATTGGCTTTAACAGTTCAACTGGCAAAAAAGTATCTTCTTTGATGATGTTCGAGCAATCAAGCCAGTGTGTCATTCTGCAAATCATGTCATGGGAACGACATCAGCTTAGCCAATCAATTTTTATGTACAAAAACATTACACAAAATAGAAGGAAAGTCTTTCCCTACACAGTTCTTTGTGTCTGTCCGATCAACTCTGTGGTAATAGCATTTGTTGTTGCAACTGTGTGCACAATATTTGATGCCTAGCATCGAAATTGTCCAGCTGATTTTAGACAACACTAAATAGCACTCAAGTCAGAATCTTTGATATTAGCATGGTAAAAGGAGTATGAGTAATGCTAATATGAGGCCTAAATCTTGGCACAACATCAAGGGCAACCTAATTCAGGGACACATATAATTTTTTTTTNAAAATGTAGTTGCGCGTAAAAGGACAAAAATAAGAGATCAAATAGGTTTTACTCAGTTTTCCCTTGGACTGACCAACTGTAATTGCGGAAATTGAAATTGTTTATTAGGCTACTCACGTCTATAGTGTCCATGTCAATCTGCAATTAAGTATACACATTGTATTTATACTTAATCTATGAAAAAGATCAGAAAACAACAAGACCTATGCCAAGAAGCAATATAACCTAAAATGGAAGCATGTCAAGAAAAAACTAATGTGTGGGATCTATAATATTGAGCAACATTTCACAACCAAAACGGTTATTCCTGATAAAATTAACGGACTCTTCATAACAATACATCCATGTCAACATCTAACAACAAGATATCCGTTTCACTCTAATTTATTGTCTTTCATACTTGCAAGGCCTATATGTCTTTTTAGACAACATTATTACTCACAACAATAGCAGATCATTATTATATCACTGGCTCAGTTGGCACTGGGCTTTAGAATTCACAGGTTTAATACAGTACTAATAGTAAGGAATGACAGTGAAGGCATTAACACATTATGATTAAAACCATGCCTGTAATTTTGTTCAACGAATTTATAACCATTGCATTTATCATATCCAATAAGTATTGCTATCGGCATTTAGGTCTTTGGCATTGCTTGTTAATAATGTTAATTATTGTTCTAAATAAGCAATTTCAAGTAGTTTGATCATCTAATCAATTCCGAACAACTAAAAAAATGTTGATATGTTGTATCAAAACGCAATAAGCTTATTATGTGACGCCAAACACCCGATCACATCTCATTTCAACGTAAACAATGTCTCCAATCAACAAAAAATACAATAAGAAAACAAAAACCTAGCGGAAAATACCTAAAATTCAACCAAATTGAAGTATAAACAAATCAAAATTTGATGGCCAAGCATAATAAACAAACCCACTATTAGAGGGCACGGTGCAGTGTACTATAACATGTTATAGGTGACAAAATGGCACCTATGACGCCCCTCTAATTATTATACTGCACCGGCTCTTTGTTTTATACAGAGTAGGTGCCAACGCCATTTCTTATGCGTTTTTTTTTTTTTTTTTTTTTTTTTTTTTTTTGGAAGATACCAATGCCAATATTTCCAACCTAACGCCACTAAAGGGGTTGTTTGGTTAAGCTTATGAATTGAGCATATAAGCGGCTCTTGCCTTATATATCATGAGTTCATAAATCATTGCTAAGTTTGGCTTAGCTTATCAATATTAATGAAGTAAAATGATAAAAAAAAAGAAAAAAAGTACATGAACATTGAACATTAAGTGAGTGTTATTATTAAATGAGTGTTATATAAGCCAACTTTTCTTCAAATAAGCAATAAAGTTTGGGCTTATCAAAACCCTCTTATATAAACTCATAAGGCCACTCATATAAGTTAAACAAAACATTTAGTTTAAGTTTATTTAACACCTATGAGCTAATAAGTTCATAAGCCCATCGTATAAACTTTCAGGGTTATGTTATTAAGACCTCCTATGATGTGACAATAGAGGGTTTTGGTCAAAATGTAAAAACCGTAATCCACACTGTACAAACCCGTAATGCACCAGACCCTATAAAACCCTAGCCAAACACCCTTAAGCATTTACAACTACTAGTTTATAGCTACTTTTGTCAAAGAAGGATAATTCCATATTTACCCAACTTAAACCCCATAATTCCATATTTGCGAATTCCATATTTGCCGGGCAAATATGGAATTATGGGGTTTAAGTTGGGTAAATATGGAATTGCCCCCGTAAAAAATACCTTTTATAAAAAAGTCATTAAGTGCATTGTAAACAGAAAAAGTAAAGTAGTAAAAGTACACTGAATGAAAACTTTTGGTTGACCTTATTACAGTACTCCCCTATTTCCCATAAAAATTTTGAAAAATTTTCAGCTACTTGAGTCACTCCCTCCAATCCATATCACACAACTTGAGATTCTCCGGTTACAACAACAACAATGTAAGCAATCACTCATTCTCCTCCCTGTTTATTATTATTATTATTATTATTATTATTATTATTATTATTATTATTATTATTATTATGCTCGTTTTTGTTACAACTCTATTTAGTTTTAGGGTTCATTTCTCCTGCTTATCTTTGTGCAATTGTGTTTATTTTTTTACCCTTTTCATATGTTTTATGTATGTCTGCGAGAGAAGAGGTCAATTTTAAGTTCTTGAGTTAAAATTTGAGGAGAAAGGAAAGAAAATGGAATGTTTTTCGTGTTCTTAGTTTATTTTTAAGAAAGAAAAGTCTCTGTCTTTTCTAAAGTGCACTCATCTATGTGAAGGAACTTACAAGTGTACATTTTGTCCCTCACACTAATTACCATCTTCGTTTTCCCTTTCACTTTGGTCCGTAATTTAGTCATTTAATTTTGGTCAGAGACTAAGAGCGCACTTGTAAGTTTCCTATAGGGATGATGAGTGCACTTTTGAAAAGATAGGGGCGGAACCTGCAATTTGGCTAAACCACATGGATGATTTTTGCAATTTACTTTTTTGTTTAAAGACCCATATGCCCTTTTTAAAAGTTTTTGCAATAAGCCAATAACAACAACTAATGGACATTCATGTAATTTGAACAAGTTATTTTCCTTTTCCTCCAAACACATTGTCACAAACAAGAAGTGGTAAAAATGTAAAATATCTATAAGCTTCAAGTGGGAAAAAGTCGTTTTTGCCTCTTATGTCTAAAACAAACACTAACGTATGCGCGCCTGCATACATAAATGGAAAAAACAAAACTTTTTTTTCATAAATGTCTACACGCCTGCAAACATAAGAGAAAAGAAGCTTTTTATTGGTTCAATCGAGTCTAAATTCCGCTGTTTAAATACGGTTATTGAGTGATCATTGTGCTTATTTTGTGTGCGTACTTACATCTTATTGGACATGAATATGTGATTATGCCGGTTTTAATTATATAATTAATAATTCCCCTTTTTTCGTTACAGTCAATGGACGTCCAAGATTGGATGAGAGCGCAGTACAACATGTATTTCTCTAGCAAAATCTGTGAAAATGAAACACCTTCTGCTGTCAAGTCAGACTTTTTTACCGATATGGTATAATATTCGTTCAACACTTTATATGTAATCTTTGCTAATTAAGCCTCTTTATATGAATATTATGGACACATTCATTATCAGCCCAGTCAAAAGTTTTAGTCTGTTACTAATTGATAATTAACTCTTTTTTGTCAGTCAATGTATGTGGAAAAGCGGATGAACATGCATTATAACACAAATTCTACACACACAATGTGGGGAAATTACAGAACTACTGCTGTCAAGTCAGAATTTTCAGCTGCCATGGTATAATTTCTTAGTTTACAACTATAGCTGTGTTCATAATCTGATTCTTTTTGAGTTATGCAATATGCATTGCTGTGTCCATAATCTGCCGGGTGCTGGTTAATCTGGGTTTCATGTCGTTCTTGTTGAATGGATCGAGTGTATGACAGATATTTGTAGTTGCACCTGTCTCACTGTCTGCAAGTTTTGATTGGATTTGACTGTGAAAATAAACTTTTGGTGCTGTCATTTTTTCTGCATACTCAGACTTTGGATGCAAAATTCAACAAATTGGGTTTTTGTATTTAATGGATGTGTATTGTGTTTAAATGATGTGAGGCCGAAAATTCTGATACCTGCTTGTATCAATGTGTGATCCTTGTTTGTGTGTGTATGATTTAGGAATTAGTCCTAGGTGTTTGTTGTCCTCGTGCTTCTTGGACTTTTGCCCTGTCCTTTTCTTATCTCTTGCATACAAGGTAAGGTGATCATGGAGTTTGATTTTGGTTGTATCATGTATTATTCATGTTTATTATAATCAACACAACTTCATTGAAGCTACTTCAGCCCCTCCATAGCGTACTTTTTCTTCAAATTAACCCTCTTAATCTATAAATTCGTTCTATATAGCTGTCTCACCATGTTACTTGTCACCTCAATAGTCAATAATATAAATCACTTTGTTCAACTATACTTAAATTGATTCATTTAAATACGATGGAAGACTGACTCTTATGCTTTTGTGTGTGTTCGTGTGAAACTATCATATCATATAAGCATATCCCAAAATGAAATCTCTTAACGGCATATATCACGAAAGTCAAATATTCCACATAGCACATAGTAGCATATAAATCATATAAGAAGTCATCAAATAGCACGCAAAAGTCAAGGTCGAATGATATGACCTCATGGGTCGATAAGTCATCGCATAAATGGTCGACGGCTTATTAAATTCGTCAACTCAATAAGTCCAACCATTTGTCGATCTACTTATTACCCCTTTTAGTTATATCATTAGTCGTAAGATGCATTTTTCGTCAACATAACCACTTAATATCCTCATCGGGCTCCTATTGGGCTCGTCAGTCCAATAGGTCCAACAACAATATTAATGGCCGGTTATCGATAAATAAATCCGTAACTTACTCAAAATAAGGTCAAATATTCGTTACCAAAGAAATAATAAGCCTTGGACTTGTATAGCGTGTGCTCGAATATTTAATAATTCACTTCGAACACCACAATTTGTTTTGAACCCATAAGGATTCATTTTTAAAGACTTTACCGTTATTAACTCGTGATATGAATTCGTTATATATTTATTTAATAAAGTTCCGATAAATATTAATCTAACTTAATAGTTAATAGTTATCGATACGTTATTATTTTATTTATTACGTTACCTATTTATTATACAAGTGAATATATATACATACGCTTTCACATATATATATATATATATTTAGACTTATATTATATATACGTTTAGCGTAATAAATTATATTAACGAATTATTATTTATTCGAGTCCACGTGTCCGAGTCATGACTTCCCGGTCCACATAACTAGTCCAAGTCCAAAATCTCATGTAACGGCATTGTTGAAGCCAACCAAGACTAGGGAGTCTAGGCGACCTCAACTTGCACACAATAACGTCATAAACAATCAATCCAATAAATATATCCCAATATCCAATCACACTTTCCAAACTTCAATAACGCGAGGCCGACTACGGCTCTCGTACTTGAGAAGCATTACCAAACCTAAAACCAGTTACCAAACAGAACTCCCTCATACCAAACTCTAAACTATGAGGTCCAATATCAAAATAAAACGGGACATCAGTATTAGGGTTCTCGATTATTCTTTGGTGTAGAAGTAGAAAGTGCAACATATGATTGTCATGCTCTTCTGTTTTTACATTTAACCACGGACCGAACACAGACTTTTTGTACAAGTTATAAGCATCCGGTTTGAGTGACAACTGATTGGCTATAGTTTTTAAGATGTGCATCTTGGTTCTCAAGCTAAGCTTCGCATCATAAACCTACGTTACCCAGAAAAAAGAGAGAAGTAAATAATGGAGTCGATATCTTTTGAACTAAAAATAATAATGGCCAAATAATATTGCATACACAGAGATAAAACTTGGAGTATATAAGCATATTTTTCACAAAATAGATCATTTAAGCAAGCACACATACAAAACAGCATACTAAATTAGGACTTAACATCAACCCAAAGATCAGACCATGTTTGGGACACTTATGATGAAATTTTTGACTTTTTTCATGCACTTGAACTTTGACTTTTATGAGTTTCTAATGATTACTACTGATTATCAAGGATAAATTAAGCTAATTTAAACCTGGATTAAGCTAAATTAGCTAATTCTCTACATAATTCATAGAGTGCAGTATCAACAGTACTTGAATGTATATAGAAATTGGCCAAGATTCTTGATTTTGACTTTTTGTTGCAGGACATATGTATTTTATGCCTATTCTAAAGATGCAGACAAGACACTCACAAATCAGCATAAGCACTAAGTACATATTAAGCTATATTAAGCAACTTGAACAAGAAATGAACCAAATGAGGGTTCTTGAGTCTCCAAAATCACAAAAGTCAAATGTTAGGGAGATTTAGATGCAAACTTTGACATTTAGCCTGAAATGGACAAAGCTTGTGTGAACCAGAAGACCAGGGTTCCAATCCCTATTGCACACCTTTTTCCAAATTATTTATTTTTTTGATTTTCTTTGTACAAAACACTGACTAATAAGCAAATTTTACGAAGACAACATTTTTGAAACTGAAAAATAAGCTCAGTGTGAGCTTTTGATCCACACAGAACTCAAAATAAGCTTAAATGAACCCAAAGAAAAGAGAAAAGCTACAGGTATAAGCCAAAAATTAAAATAAGCAAGTCCAAAACAAACTGAAACCAAACAGGCCTATTGGGGGATTTTGCTGGCCAAGTTTAAGCTTGTACAACAAGCTCCAAAGCCTAAGAGAAGACTGGAACTAGCAAGCTAGCTAGCTAATCTTTCCAAAGATCCCACAAGCTCATCACAAGCTGGATTAACAAGCTCAAAATGAGCTTGTGAATGTGACTGCTAGGATTGGTTCACTGGGTGCAGGGCAACTATTTGCCAACCAGGCCACTTTGAGCCACCAATAAGCTATTAAGGTAAAATCTAAAAAATGAAACAAAAATATCCCAAGATGCACAAGCTGACAAACATTAGAAATCCAAAATTACAGATCCTAACACTGAAAATTGAGCTTATGAAAATTTCACCCAAGATTTGGGTAACTAAATGACTAATGCAATTTTGACTTTTTCATTTTGAACTCTTCTTTGACTAATATGAACTTTGATCCATCCTAGATTACTAATTATGTTGTAATAAGCTGTTTTAGGACTGAATAAAGATATATTAACACTTAATGAGCTGGTTTGAATGATTATGCAATCTATGATTCTAACAGTGAAGGATAACAAGAAATTTTATGCTAAAAGTGATTTTGACTTTTCTACTAAAGAGTACTGAATTTTATGCTATGTCTGAGCTATTTGGACCTAATGAACCATGTATGAACAAATAAGAACAAAAAAAACCAACACTGAGTCCATGAACTCAGTAATTCCAAACAACCCTTTAAGTATTTTGACTTTTTTGATTTTGAACTCTAGTTTGACTTATGTGGATTTCTACTGGCTATAAATGACTTAAATAGATGTTATAAGTTATATTAAGACTAAATTAAGAAATGAACCAAATGAGAGCTCTTGAGTCTCCAAAATCCCAAAAGTCAACTGTTAGGGAGATTTAGATGCAAACTTTGACATTTAGCCTGAAATGGACCAAGCAATTGATTATTTGAACTTTACTAAGGCCTATGTGTTTTTTCTGAGCATATTTTAGCAAACCACAACAACACAAACTCAGTTAACTAGCCTAATCCAAACACCCCTATAAAAACAGTTTATGGGAATTTTATGAAGCAAAACTAGAATTGAAAGAATTAAACTGAAATCTAACATTGCACTAATAAAACATGAACATAGATGGACAGTAATGAACAACATTTAACAACAATAGCTAAGTAACACAGATTTGCAATTTTAAAGAAATTCACATGAAAATAACCAAGAGACCACAATCCTATGCTCCCATGAGCTCTAAACCACGTCCATAATCATCTCTGCAACTGCAACTCTTTCTGCTTTATTCTATTATTTTTATATATATTTCTTTGTATTTTTCTCCTTTTTTCCTTTCCGAGTTTATTGATTTCTTTCAACTTAGAACAACTTTAAAACACTATCTGATGCATCTAACAATGCTTAAACTGGGCTGCTGATGCATACTTGTTCTATGGGTGAAAAAGGGCAAAATGGCTAAGACAAGTGTGCACTTAAACCTTATATGCAGAACCTCTAAGTTGACTATAAGACTAATTAGAAAAACATCTAAAAGAATGTCCATTTACAGTCATCGTCCATTTAAACCGTCAACACATGAATCATAAAAACAATAATCCAAATAGGAGACTCCAAATTCATTATAAAGAAAACCCTAAATGTGATCTAGTTAAAAAAACCCTAATCGTTAAAAAACCAAAATCGTTAAGAAACCTTAATCGTTAAAAAACCATAATCGTTAAAAAACAATAATTTTTAAAAACCCTTAATCGTCGACTTACATGAACACGGTGAAAAGGGGATGCCATTGGACTTAACCCAAAATCCGATTTAGTGTTTTTGACCGTTAAGATGATACTTGATCGGAGGATAGTAGGTGTTAGTTGTAGGAGAAGATGATACTTGATCGGAGAAGATGAACAGAGTGATCAGAGGATAGTGTGTGTGTGTAAAGTGTGGAGTGTGTGTATGTGTGTGTAAAAGTTGGTAGAATACATTTGTCCAGTGTATAATTCGAAAAGGTTTTCTTTCCCAAAGTTGGGAGGTTCCCAAAGGTGGTAGGTTTCCCATGGTACTTTTCACGTAGTTCAATGTAAGTTGAGTAGCACAAAGGTTGAGTAGCACAAAGGTTGAGTAAGTTTGGAAGTTATGTGGGACCATTCAAAGAAACTAACTTTACTTTTTTAAGGACACGTGTCGAGATATGAGATGGGTTGCGGAGTTGAGTAGTCGCGCATGACCTTTTAGGGAATTTTGCTAAAAAGTGACCATGTTGGGGAACAAAAAAAAGATTTTGTACTATTTTTGTACTTTTCTCTTATATTTATCATTCATTACAATAGTGATGGTCCCCTTATCTTAAACAAACACCTTTAATCACTTTCATAGTCATAATCTCATTCCCATAATGGGATACCAAACGCACCCTTAGGCCCCGTTTGGTTCGTTGTAATTGGACGTAAATTGATGTAATTGTAATTTGATTACATTACGTAGTGCGTTTGGTATACATAACGGATGTAATTGTAATTCAAATTAAATTACGTAAGCCGTTTGGTTTGCAATGTATTTGTCTGTTTTTTTTACGTTTTCGTTCGTTTTTTTACGCTTTCGCCCATTCTTTTACGTTTTTGTCTTTTGTTCTAACGTTTTCATACGTTTTCATTCATTTTTTATATTTTCATACGTTTTTATCCACTCTTATCCGTTTTTATACGTTTTATACGGATAAGAATGGATAAAAACGTATGAAAATGTAAAAAATGAACGAAAACGTATGAAAACGTTAGAACAAAAGACAAAAACGTAAAAGAATGGGCGAAAGCGTAAAAAAACGAACGAAAACGTAAAAA
>LBNU01006754.1:27580-56286 GCA_014162995.1 Artemisia annua | reverse complement strand
CAAAACCGCTTAAGTTTTGGTAGTAAACAGCCATTGTTTTCAATTTCAGGTTAAAATCTTACGATTCTTGATGTAAAACATCATTCCGGACAACTTTTTGTTTACACTTTTAATGATTCAGACCAGAAAGGGGTCAAAATCGTGATTTAAAATCGATACAATAACATTTTTATCAAATGTCAAATTTTTTTCATACGTCTTTATCCATTTTCATATATTTTTATCCGTTTTCATACATATTATATGTATAAAAATGGATGAAAACGGATAAAAATATAAGATAAACGGACAAAAACGTAGAATAATAGATGAAAACGAATAAAAGTTTATGAACACGGATAAAAACCTATGAAAATACGAAAAAACGGACGAAAACGGACGAAAACGTAAGAAAAACGGACGAAAAAAACGGATGAAAACGTAAAAAAACGAAGGAAAACGTAAAAATACAGACGAAACCGAAAAAAAACGGTTAAGAATGGATAAAAACATAAAAAATGGACGAAATCATATGAAAACGTTAGAACAACGGACAAAAACGTAAAAAAAAATAATAAAAAATAAAAAAAAAATATGGACGTAAACGTAAAAAAAAGACGAAAACGAAAAAAAAAGACGAAAACGTAAAAAAAACAGACGAAAACAAAAAAAACGGATGTAAACGCAAAAAAACGGAGGAAACGTAAAAAAAAGAGACGAAAACGGAAAAAAAATGGACAAAAATGTAAAAAAAACAGACGAAAACGTATTAAAAAGGAACTTACAAACGTATTTAAAAAACTTGCACCGTTCGTCCTTTTGGTTTGCGAAATGACTAGTATACCCTCATGGGACTTCAGGTGTAACAACACTTAACAAGCGTTAGTAGGGGAGGGACTAACGACGCCAAACGTTTGCCTGTTAAGGATGAACGGTGCAGTTTTTTTGGTCAAGAGACTAACGATGCCAGTCAACGCAAACCACAAGGACGAACGGTGTGATTTACTCTTTTTTTTAACTTGAGAAAATTTTCTTCCTGTATTTTTTACTTTTATTATGGTTGTGGTACAATTGTTTTTGGAGATCTTACTTTATGAAGACATGTTTGTAGATTCTCTTGATTTGTTTTTCTAGCTTGGAAATGGGGCCCAATATGTCGATAAGCCCACAAACTTTACACCTAGCTTTGACTCTGACATATGCTATTGAATGAAAAAAGAAAATAATAATTGTCCTTTTTCTTTTGTGGAATATACCCTTACAATACTTATTTCTAGGAAATTTTATATATTGACTTTTTGTAGCGACTCTACTTATTCGGAGTTTATGAGGTCGTTTATATTCCTTGATTGGTTATTCTTTGAGTATAATAAAATGGACGATTAAACTTTTGAAGAGTTTCCGAGCAAGCAGTAGTCAGTAGTTATTTATTTAAAAAACATGTTTGATAACATGTAGCAGTAATTATAAAGTATAAAATTACGAAAAAGTCATATACACATTAAAATAAAATAAATGATTAGACAAATGAGGGTATATATGTAATTTAAGTTTCTAAACGCTTGGATGAATTCTGGAAAGCTTATTTAAGAAGCATTGGGATTGTAGCGGTAACACAATATTTAAACTCTTGTAAGGTGTTGCCAAACAAGCTTTTCATTTAACGTATGCAAATTAAAACATTTTGATTTAATTTGATCAAAAAAAAAAAAAAAAAATCCAACAAGATATATTTTCTTTTTTTTTTCCAGCCAAAACTTTCCCGCAAAAAATTTATAATTATGATGCACATTTTTATTTTAGTGCATCACAGTTATAAAAATTAGTTACTCACTCTGTCTCAAAATTAATGTCCGTATTTTCACTTTTAGTAAGAAAAGGAGAATTTGGTGAGAGAATTTTGTATTTGTGTGGTTAAAACTTGTAATGGTCAAACTTTTATTAAACTTTGTGTTTTTTGTCTTCTGACAATAATTTTGAGACGGAAGGAGCATAACTATAATGCACCAAAATTTATTACTGTGATGCACCAAAAATAAAATGTGCATCATAATTATAAAATTTTGGCGGAAAAATTTTTGGCTGCAAAAAAAATCTTTTTGGCCCCTAAAATTTTATTTTATATTATTTTATTTTTATTTATTTATTTTTTATTATGAGACCAACCATTGATATTAATGATATTATGAAAGGGTGTAATGATAGTTACGGTGATATTACATGTAAAAATGAACTATGGTATCAAAAACCCAAATAGTTACGGTGATACTATTAAACTAATGTGATATTAAACTTTAGTTGTTAAATTTTTAAATAAATTATATAACTAAAATATTTTCATGTATTTTAATAACTTTGTAAACTTACTCAATACTCTTAAACTTTATACCTCGTATTTTTTATATTTCATAGAAAAAAAACAACATATATGTAGTTGCTATTTATAATAATAATAATAATAATATAATAATAATAATAATAATAATAATAATAATAATAATAATAATAATAATAACTTATTAAGTTATTATTATTATTATTGTTATTATTATTATTATATAGTACGTATTAAATTAATGTATTAATGTATATGTTGAAATTATAAATAACAAAATGAAAGCACGAGTTACTATAAAATGTAAACAATTACACGAGATATATGTGATTAAGTAAGGATATCCAAATATATATATATATATATATATATATATATATATATATATATATATATATATATATATATATAGGGTGAGGTTCTTTTCAGAACCAAATAAATTGCGAGAACTGCGAGAACCGATCTACACCATTGATCTATATTTTAATCTTAAAACTTTTCTTTTAAATATAAAGGGCTTATTAGTAAATTTATTTATTTTAGTTGAAAACTGAACTGACAACTGTTTTTATTAATCTCCATGATTTTAGGAACATATTTAAATATTTGCCTTTTGTAAGTAGATCAATTTTCATGTTTCTTTCGTTCAAAAAAAATTCCAAGTCTTTTATACAAAACATATGTATTTAAAATACTGTGGTTATATGAATATGAGTAACCTATGATCATTCAAAGAGTAAAAAACACAAATGCATATGTGTATTCCCACTAAATCAAAAGACAATCGGTTCATGCCTCAAAAGCATTGATATTTACATTAATTTTGCTGACATACATAACATTCACAAAGATTGCAAATGGGGCTGCATGCCTAAGACGATATAAAAGATTAAAAAATAAAACTTATTATTATACATGTGCATTACTTTCTACAACACTAGTTAGGTATATTGAGTTAGGTATACATATGCATGGACAACTTTTTCATGATACACATTAAAATAACTTGTTCATCAGTGGGCACATATGTATCGTCCATGCATATGTGTTATCGATTTCAGGTTATGCACATATGTATGAGTTGTCTGTCATTTTTATCTTGTTCAATATCTTCGACATGCACATGTGTTTAGAGATAAAAAGAGTCGAGATACTCATGTATACACATGTGCACAAAATATAATCTTCAGCGCCAACTTCGTCTTTCGAGGTTGAGCGTTATATCTTTAATCTTGAGGTATGTTCATGCATATATGTCGTGTGTCACATCTTTATTTCCATCGTCATGTTTCAAGAATCTGATTCAATAGCCACACAATAATCACAATTAAAAATGTTTTTTTTTTTTTTTTGTTTTTTTTTGTTTTTTGTTTTTTTTTTCATAGAACCTATTTCTCCCACCAATATGCCTTGTTTCTAGACATCATACATGGCATTCGTTTCAAATATTTGATTCCAAGAAGTAAACACATGTGCACCCCTTCTCAAATTCTCGCGTTCATAAGTAAATACATGTGCACCTCCTTGTCAAATTCTTTGTTAGATACACTCGTCTTGAACAAATATGCATCGTTCCTCTTCATCGTCATTATCTAGCAAGATAGTAATATAAAATATGCTTCAAAATATTAATTTACTAGTTTAAGATAGTAATATAAAATAATCTAATATTCAAGAAATAAAAGCTTAAATTTGAACTAAAATCCTTATTTCCAATTGAAAACCCTTATGAATGCATAATATTTGACCGTAAGTTTGTTTTTAAAATGAAAAAAAATTACATCATGATACCTGAAAGTGATGTTGAAAACCCATATTGATATTTAGAAATGTTAACGTGATATCAGGATCGAACAAATTTATGCAACAATCATCATCTCATTCTTGCTAAGTTTGTAAATAACGAATGGAGTCGTAAATGGTGGTGCACTGGTGGTGTTGGGATGAGAAACTTAATGGAATGGTGGCTAGGGTTTCTTTAGGATGAAGAGCAGATATGAAAGATAACTTATTCAATTTCTCAGATTCACGAATTTGTTGGAGAACAAATTTAGACGGTTTCTAATAAAGAGATATGAAATGCCGTAAATACCCCTCTTTCATGTACAAATTATCTCCTAAAGTTTCATTTAATTACCTTTATGCCATCTCTATTTATATCCATTGATCAATAAATAGAAGGCTAAGATTGGTTCTCGCAGTTCTCGCAGTTCTTTTGGTTTTGAAAAGAACCGCACACTATATATATATATATATATATATATATATATATATATATATATATATATATATATATATATATATATATATATATATATATATATATATATATCACATTCAATAACAACTCACTTAATTTTTATTTATAAGTTTAACCCCGACAACTCGGGTTTAAAAATTAAATACAATTAATATTATTATTAATAGAACTATAACTATCTAAATGAATGCATAAACTCACGGGTTACTGTGAGATATTATTGTCCATTGTATAACCAACTTTACTTAGCTCAATTGGCCGCCTGAGTTTTTTCTGAAGCTTGGGGAGGGGTTTTACCCGGGTTCGAGTCTTGCAAATGACAAAGAAAATCCTGATTTTCCTCTTAGTTTAATGCGAAGCCATGAGTTCTAAGGGTTTTTTTTCGCGGGTCTCTTAGTTGTTTAAGTGCGGGGCCTACCCTTGTGAATGGTTTAATTCGGAGGTAGGATTTCACGTGTGACGCCGTTCTAAAAAAATTATTATCCATTGTATTATCTAACCAAAGTTAAGTTATTAAAATATTATTACCATTGTATCAAGTGTTTAAAATTATATCAACTGTTTAAACCCCTGCTTAAGTTATGAAACTAGCTTATTATTAAGTTGATATTCAATTGACACATGTTATTTTTAACTTTCTTTCAAATCATTCATAAGATTGAAACCCACTATCTTATTCAATTAAAGAAGAAATTTAATCTAATCTCGATGGTCACTCTAAAAGATCGATGTCATTCATATATTTCCGTTTTCAAATTAGCATTATCTTTTATGTCTCCCACTCACTTATCACTTTTTCATTAATGTAACACTCAAACACTATTTATATGTTTCAAAAGTTTAACACTCACATACAAAAGACACCTTCACATTAACTTTTTACAAAGAAACACACTCACGCAAATACACCTTCACGTTTACTTTCATTTATGAGATAGCTAACCATTGACAACGAAACTGCCCCTTCACCTTTACTTTTGAGTTTTGACTAGAAGAGAGCTCGCAATTACCAACCTCCACCTCAACGATGAGGAACTCGCCCTTAACAACAAATGTTCGCACAATCCAACGGACCAAACTAACCTATACTTTTGACATTCACTAATTGTAATTAGTGAAACATCCTAACAATGTACAAAACAAAGAGGTCGGAGTATTAGAAAGATTAACTTTCTAACGATGATAAATCAAGATCATGCACTTTTGAAATCATATTTGGTTTGTCTAGGTCGTGGACTCGTGGGCATATAAGGGGTTTGCATTTATTTTCAACATTATTTTTTATTTAAAAACGTAAATTTATTCCACATCATTTAAACTTATCAATTGATTTAATTAGTTGTGATTACAAAAATAGTTTCTTTATTTATCTTCACTATTATCCAAAGCTAGAGCTTCTGCTACACATAATAAAATAAAATAATAATAATAAAAAAAAAAAGAAAAAGAAAAAAAGATTATGCTGTAAGATAAACGGACCAAACATGGAGGGAGCATCTTAATACCTCTAGTTGAACTAATAAATATTCAGATGTTTTCCTTAAAAAAAAAGGCCTAAATCCATAATAAAGCATCATCCTTATCCGCAAGAACTGCGAGAACCACCTTTTTACAACTAATAATACACAATGTACATCATTTAATGCTCCATAGCATTTTGTTTTTTTATTTAATTAAAAAGGGTATAATAGTAAAAGACATTTTAATATTTTTTTTAATTCATGTTTTCTAAAAATCTTAAAATTTGGATTTTTATTTTTTATTTATTATTATTATTATTATTAATATTATTATTATTATTATTATTATTATTATTATTATTATTATTATTATTATTATTATTATTATTATTATTATTATTATTATTATTATTATTATTATTATTATTATTATTATTATTATTATTATTATTATTTTTTTTTTTTTTTTTTTTTTTTTTTTTTTTTTTTTTTTTTTTTTTTTTTTTTTTTTTTTTTTTTTTTTTTTTTTTTTTTTTTTTTTTTTTTTTTTTTTTTTTTTTTTTTTTTTTTTTTTTTTTTTTTTTTTTTTTTTTTTTTTTTTTTTTTTTTGTTCATAGAACCTATTTCTCCCACCAATATGCCTTGTTTATTCGTTTCAAATATTCGATTCCAAGAAGTAAACACATGTGCACCCTTCTCAAATTCTCGCGTTCATAAGTAAATACATGTGCACCTCCTTGTCAAATTCTTTGTTAGATACACTCGTCTTGAACAAATATGCATCGTTCCTCTTCATCGTCATTATCTAGCAAGATAGTAATATAAAATATGCTTCAAAATATTAATTTACTAGTTTAAGATAGTAATATAAAATAATCTAATATTCAAGAAATAAAAGCTTAAATTTGAACTAAAATCCTTATTTCCAGTTGAAAACCCTTATGAATGCATAATATTTGACCGTAAGTTTGTTTTTAAAATGAAAAAAAAATTACATCATGATACCTGAAAGTGATGTTGAAAACCCATATTGATATTTAGAAATGTTAACGTGATATCAGGATCGAACAAATTTATGCAACAATCATCATCTCATTCTTGCTAAGTTTGTAAATAACGAATGGAGTCGTAAATGGTGGTGCACTGGTGGTGTTGGGATGAGAAACTTAATGGAATGGTGGCTAGGGTTTCTTTAGGATGAAGAGCAGATATGAAAGATAACTTATTCAATTTCTCAGATTTACGAATTTGTTGGAGAACAAATTTAGACGGTTTCTAATAAAGAGATATGAAATGCCGTAAATACCCCTCTTTCATGTACAAATTATCTCCTAAAGTTTCATTTAATTACCTTTATGCCATCTTTATTTATATCCATTGATCAATAAATAGAAGGCTAAGATTGGTTCTCGCAGTTCTCGCAATTCTTTTGGTTTAATTAGGACTCAAACCGACCCCTAAAAATGTAACATTTTTCGTCTCATCAATCGTTTCTCTGTTTTTGCTTTGTTACTTGTACATATCTGTTCACTGAGCTTTGTAAGCTCAGCCGCATTTCTTTTCTTATGCGGCAGGTTTAGTAGAAGCTGGGTTATGGACAGAGAGATCTTATTTTGGGCTTAGAAGACTTCGCCCTGTTTAGTTATTGGCTGGACTTAGAGATGATTAGAAGTATTAGAAGTATTTTGATGTTGGGCTTAGTATATTGTACTTGGGCTTAGTTTAGTATTGTTGCCCTTTGTAGTTTGTACTTTGTTTAGTTTTCATATGTAACCCTTGTAAACTTTGTATGGAAATGTATCTCTGTTTCGCTTGTGTTCTGATTTGACTCTAAAATGTTACACTTTAGCCCTTCTCGGGTTGGGGTGTTACATAAGGCCTCACATTCTTCAGTAATTCAATAATAAAAACCTTATCCATATACGGTTTTTTAAGATTATATGAAATATGATGGTTATCCTTATCCCGAAAGAATCTAATGATAACCGAACTCACAATCGATTAATAAGATACACGATAGTTCATTAAAAACAAAATAAAAGAAACTAACTTTTATTTACACTAATGCACTCATTGAGTTTACGTTAGTTGTCAATAATCGAGATTGCCTATTTGAAAGGGGAGCTGATGTTTCCACCGAGCATTTTACTTTACACACGGAAAAACAGTAATTTTACTTTTATACCCCACAGTTATTTGACCTATTTTCTATTTCTTTTCCTTATTAGCATAATTTGAACATGTTGGACTTTCCTATTCAGACCGTTGTTCGCTTCCACTCCATCTTCTAGGGGTGAGAACAATGAGGTTTGGTGCGGGTTTTTGACAGAAACCGAACCGCAACCGCACTTGTGGTTTCTATAAAAATAGAAACCGAACCGCACTACATTTTTCCGTTTTGGTTTTTGCGGGTTTAACCACACCACACCATCACTTATGATTTATATAATTAAATATGGGTTTTTGGTTTTACAATGTTGGGTTTTTCGGTTATAACAATGCATATATTTAATGTAAACACACAGTCACACACATCACATATAACTTATAAAAATATTAATGATAACATGCACTAGAAGCCTTATAACACACATTAAATAAGCAAAATGTCGTTTCGGTTTTAAATAATCGATGTGCAATGCGGGTTTTGTGGTTTGGTTTTACGGGTAAAACCGCAACCACATCGCATTTTTTGTTTTTCTTAAAACTATAAATATAGGCAAAAAAGTTTGAAAACTAATAAGTAACTATAACGGCAAAATGATAAAAACATCTCTACATTCCGTGTGCAAAGTAAAAGTTTGTAGAAGTATCACTTCCCATTTGAAAGCTGGGCTGATAGTAGGAAAAAAAATTCACGATGTTCTTAAGAAATTTGATTATTAATCAAGTACAATTTACTAAGATCATGAATTAAAAATCAAACAAGTATGGCAGCATGCCGGCCGCGTTGCGGCCGGGCGACGTTTTTTTTCATTGTATTTGGTTTATAATGTTGTTTATTTATTATCATTTGTCAAAAACATGGCGTCACAATTGATGGCAACTGAAAAGTTGGGTAAGATCCCATATATTAGGCTGGGTCAGGCGAGTGTAAAATTTCGTGGTGGGTGTAAAATCGGCAATGATAACACTATAACGTTTTACAACCTAAATCGATCATCTGTAAATACCACATGAAGAAAAAGGCACTGACAGTGACCATAGAGTAAAGTACTATGAAGATCATTCCAAAAAATACGATTCTAATAAGACATTCAAAAGTAAAACGTGGTATTGGAGTATATATATGGTTTTGAGAATAAAAGTCGATAATTTAAGCCAAAAAAAAAAAAAAAAAAATACACACATGTTTGGCAATGAGAGATGCAAACAATCTCAATACGAATTAATGTTGAGTAAAAGCACGACAAATGTCATTTACAATTTCCAAACTACACATACTAAAACAAAGCATAGTAAAAAAAATCTCAGCCAAGCTAAAATCTGTAGTAGCAAACCTCCTGTTATGGGCTTAACGTAAGCACCTTTGATAATTCTTTTTAGCTGTTCCAACACTTGGTTTACCGCCAACTCAAAAGGAGCCTGCAAAACAGATTAGCATCGACAATCTCAACTATATTCGAACAATAAAAGAGGTACCATTTTTATGGCACGTGGCATGTGACATGTAGCATTTAAGCAGGTTCTCATGGGTTGGTTGCTATAATCCATAACAGAACTACGCTCTGACCACAACCAGTTTTTCTCTAAACAACTAATATAAGAAAAAAAATATATCATATATATCTTTAGTATTTGACAAAGAGAAAAAACTGACCTCCCATGCCTTTTTGTATGAAGGTTGTATAGATGTATTCCCTCCTCCAATACTCTCTTCACTGAATCACGTAGCAGACTCCTTTACACGTCAAAGGAAATGGAATTAGGTTACCGTTAAAGCAAGTGCAAAACCTCAACTATCGATAATAGACGTGGCAAATGGTATATGAGTAAATGGTATATGAGTGATGCATATACAAACACTAAAAGGTAATCAGGTTAGGCAATATGAATTCAAAATTCAGATATTTATAACTGATTTACGATAACCTAAGGCACTAAAACATTCCATGCTACAACTATATAGTCCATGAGATATTCTAAATGCACAAAATCTACTACACTTGAACTTTAATAGTGAGTGAATGAGTGATTAAAGAGATTGCATTATATATTAGTTACCAGCTTCTTTCGAAATACTTCTCTAACCTTCTTATCAAGAATTCCAACCACCCCCTATCTTAGCTTATTTCAAGCTACTTATCTTAGCTTCACATCACGAATTTCAAACTACTTAGCAAAGATAAAATACCAACATCGTATGATTCATATGAAAATGAAGCAATGAAAATTTATTTGATTAAATACTTGATCCATCATGTAATTAAAAGGAGATGGAGCTAAGTTACCGGAGCTTGTTTTGAGGTACATGCGATGTACTCGAGGGTATCACTCCCAAAAACGCCATTCGTTCCTCTCTGCCACATCAGCAAGTCTGAATCTTTAACTCCCTTTATACCACGAAAACTGCAAATTCAAAATTTGAACTCGTAAACAATTATTGTTACAACTTGCTCGTGATTTAATGCATATATGACGAAAAATAAAGCTTTAGACTAAACTTCTCACCAGATTTCTCATAGTCGGAGACATAGTTGGTTAAAAGCTTGATATCGTCAGAGTTTGATTAAGTTAACTCACCATCAGCCATCACCAAAAAAAATTGAATAACATATTTGAGACTATTACCCAGACGTACATAATTTATTGAAGCAAATCCTAATAAGCAATTTCAAACGCTCTTAATTCTGTAGATTATTAGATTATTAATAGAAAAATATAGCTTTTGCAATCATTTGATTATAAAAATGTGTTTCAGATGAATGCAAAAGGGTCTATCTGTCTCGACCCTTAAAAAATTTACCCGTTTTGACCCGTTAATGAACCCGTCTATATAACCTGTATTTACTGTATAACTCCTCTTTATAGTTAATATGTATGTATTTCTTACTAACCTAATAAAAAATGGGTTTAGGTTGACCACTTTCATGAGTATGCACCGCTGAAACAAAGAAAGTATATATATGTTTGAAGTCAAATGGTTGTGTTTGTCCCCCATGTTGAACTTGGATGACCTCTAGCAAACTAATATGATCAGGAAAATATCTATCTTGAAAATAAGTGCAAAGAATAGAGATGCAAACCTCATTTTGGTTGTGATACTTAACATCAGTCCAGCAATCGTCACTCTTCTTTAGATCATAGAGGGTATAAGGTAACTGTTGCAATCATATATGACACACTTCAGTTAAATAGAATTTAAATTATTTTCGATAAAAATGTAGTTGTTAAACTAAGGATTTACCCGACGAACCAACCTCAATAGACCTTAACAGCAACACCGGTCGAAACTACACGTGTCATAGAAAAATGCAAGAAACAAAGCAATGTTTGATACATCGAGTGTATGGATGATAGAGCAGCCTAATTATCCTTACCTCATTGCATCAATTCAGGCCAACCTTTTGACTGCACCCACATTCGATAAAGAAGCAAACACGAAAACTGAAACACAAACACATACCAAATCAGTCCCAGATTCACAACATAAGAAAATCCCAAAGCTCAAAAACAAAAAAGTAAATAACAGAAAAAAGATATCAGTCCACCGGAAGTTATACACATGCGCACAACTCCCATTATCATCATACTCAATAATAAGCTGACTCATACACCGTAGGAAATTATTTGACTCATGGTAGACTTAGTTGATCCTTTGTAGTGTATGTTAACAAATTTAACTTTTAATTTGATCGTCACTTACATCGAGGAGATTTAGCCTAAACCCTAAGAAACGCTCTATCCTACCCACATCTCCAATCACTGCCGCTGTAAAGAAAGGATGAACCATTTCTTATAAAAAAAAAGCCTTTAGTGTATTGGTGAGTCTTACCGGCATGAAAAGTAACATCAGCGTTTTTTCCAGCCTTGTCTTTCACCTCTTCCATGATATATTTAGCCTAATGACATAAAACCCAAGCAGGTAGGGAATCAGTCATCTGTCTTTGTTGTACTATGGCATCGTATTTTGCAGCGTTCAATAAATGTTACTGAAAATTACGTATTGGCTCACCTCAAGTGACTGAATGTGCATGCCAATAATTTTCATGTAAAGTAGTCAAGACTGCTCCTCTTTGTGTAGGCGTACCTAAAAAGCAACAACAATCAGATAATTAGTATATAGTATTCCGAAATTTGAATAAACGGGAACTGAAGCAGACAATCATTTAAAATAGATATGTGCACCGATAAAAATGTGAGCATTTATTATGTCATACGAACATAAGCCTTGCAAATGAGAGTAAGGATGCACCCCATCAACGGCACACTGCAAGCCGTAAAATTATGCATCCCATAACAAATGTCCTTACCAATTGCACCCCTCAACGGCACGCTGCAAAGCCGCAGCTGGCAGCCACCAATCCGCAGGCGTGACCGCCACCACGCTACCAATATGTCATTAAAACATTTTATCAAACACATGGTATGAAACATGAACAAATTAACAAATTTCTTCCATTAAAACAATACATCTAAAAACCAATACATAACCGTCTTAATCCTAACAAACCTAAACTTTTTATAAAAAAATGTAAAAGTTAATGAAAGAAAGAAAAAGGCCTAAATCCATAATAAAGCATCATACTTGTCACAAAAAGCTGTTCTGGGTAGTGTACTTTTTTTTTCCTTGTTGGTGGGTCAAACTCGACTTTTTTGTTCACAAGTGAGTATTTTACAGCCAACTCTAGGTTACACGCCATGTCATCCGGTTTTATTTGTTTATATTCTTTTTTTTTTTACCTTTTCCCCTAACACACACACACAAGTGTGCTATCTGTGTAACTGAGTTACCCTGTTCAGGGATGTCATTGATTAATCCAGGAACCAAGGACAACTGCTGCCACTCGCTCTGTCCTTCAGCCCATACAAGTGTGCTATCTGTGATATATCCACTAGAAAAATGCTCTGTGGACGTGAAAAAAAGAATCTTAAGTAGATGTTTAAATAGCTTCTATGAGCATCTCAATATGGTATTATTTGGAACTGTCATTCCCCAAACCATGGTTATCGTTCATACCGGTATAACTGAAATTCAAGAGAAGAAGAAATAAAGATGAAGGTAACAACTTAAGACAGTAAACCCACCAATTGATTGGCCCATATTTATATAAACTGAAACCCAGTTAAGCAAATCATTGAAAAAGAAAGTAAACCCACCAATTGATTGGCCCATATTTATATATATACAAGTTCAAGAAATGCATCCAAGACTAATAATGAACTGAAACCCAGTTAAGCAAATCCTTATAAACAATGGTTTAAATTAAGGTTTCAAGAATTATGGATTTGAGAAGAACAAAGGGCATTGATGAATTAGGGAAGAAGAAATGGCAATTATGGATCTTGACATTTATGGAAGAAGCAAAAGGCCTTTTAGACAATATGAATATGAATCAAAAGAAATTGTAAAAAAATTGAAGAAGAACATTACTTATTTTCGTTTGTTGAAGAATTGTGATTTTGGGTGTGATAAAGTCCAGGAACAGACAAAAGTAAGTATACTGGATTTGTGGTCAAAGACCTCTTTATTTAGCAAAAACCTTGAAATGACCGGTAACCGGATGAAGGGGTGGAAAAATACTCACTTGCGAACAAAAAATTCGAGTTTGACCCACCAACAAGGAAAAAAAAAAGTACACTACCCAGAACAGCTTTTTGTGACAAGTATGATGCTTTATTATGGATTTAGGCAAAAAAAAAAAAAAAAAATCTAACAATATTATTTGATTCAGTTAGACATTTCCGTTTCAGATTCAGATTTGCGAGTCAGATTCAGATTCATAGCCTCTTAATAAACAAACAACATGTCAAAGAAAACATGAGTCCAAGAATTACATGTGATCGAAAAGGGTGCGTGGATTACCGCATCGTAGCATCTTTTGGTTAAGGGAGGATAATTAGAGTTATCTGAAAAGGAGATTTGCATAGCACATTAGCTTACAAACTTCTCGACATAATTAGGTCTTAAGTTTGATGGGCTTTGCGTAGGCAAGGCCTATGGCTCTCCTTCCCCGTATAGTTAAGCTTGTGTGCTTACAAGTTACAACGATGCGATTTTTGCTTCTTGTAAGTTGCAAAGCGAGTAATATATATTGCCACCAACTGGTCACAAATTGCACAAAAGATCTTCAACATTTTCTCAACCCTTTTCTAATCTCCCATTGAGATACTCTAAGCATAAATTGGTATAATTTGGTTAGGGCAAAAGTGTTGGCGGGTAGCTTTAACACATTAATCCTACCCATTTTTATTCACAGATATATTATATAAATGACATATTTTAGCATGCAACACACTTCACAGTTCACATTTGTTGGAAAATATGGTCAAATGATTTGAATGACAATTGATGGTCATTATAATGAGAGTTAATCACAAGGTTAAAGTTTGGTCATGTAACCACCGAATTAACTATATGTTCATTAGCCATTAGTATGATTAATAATATTAATCAATGTGACCGTTTTTCTTCAATTCCCAATCCCTATATATTGAGGCTTATTATCTCATTTCATGATACCAAGAAAAACATTACTCCTCTCCTTTTGTTATCAATCATATTTCTTGTGTATCCGGTTTGTAATAGAGGGAAGACACGGTTTTTGGTTCGCCTTGATAACTCGTTTGTGCTAACGGAGTTATCCATTGTTGTTGTATCCTGGGAGATAGACGTTCACGATTCTCAAGCACCGTGGAGAGGACGAATCTGTCTTAAGGAAAGTGTGAGCATCACACGCCTCAACATATTCCTTGAGTGTGTATTTTTTGAGTCTCTACATTCAAAAGATTTACGGTATCATTTTTCTACACTTTTACATTTTCATGTCATTGTTTATTTGTCTCTAATAGCAATATATACACATATATACTACAATCTTAAGACAGATTATTTGTTGCTATTAGAGGTGGTTGTTGATATGTTTGAAAAAACATAATATAAATGATTTTAGCGTAAAACAATCTCATGATTTGTCTCTTTGAGGAAAATGAAACTGCTTAGGACTGGAGGTTTATGTAGGCATATTTTCTAATGAAATATATGGGTATTGATGATAACAGTTAGTAATTTACATGGAAGTTATTAGGTGATGAATAGATATATATTATATCTTCTTTCGTAGTGGGACGTTTGAAACTAGAAATGAGAAATAACAAAGATGTATATTATTTGATTTATCATCTTGGAGATACAAAGTGTTGTCTTAACAGTTTTTATAAACGACTTTGATTGGATATTTTTCCTTGTTTTGCTAATTGGTTTTAAGAATTTATTGGTATGGCCTTTGCTTAAGGTTGACTTTGAGAAATGACGTACGTGTGTACTGTGAATTAATATTGTTGGAGTTTATGTTTGAATTAACATGTAAACTGTAATGTACATTAGAAAATGTTCAAAGTTTATATGCGAATTCGATAAGTCGGTTAATTGACTGACCATAATAAGAGGTAAGAAAACAAGGAAGTAATGACGTTTCTTTTAATTGTTTTGAAGCTTTATATTTTTATACGTCTATGTAAATTAATATTTCATTGGTTGAAATTTATTTGCATTAATATTGATGTCTATCATTCAATAATTATGTGAAGGATAATGGTGAATGATTTGTTTGGCTTTGAATACAAATATGTAACAGAAAATATTAAAGTGGATCTTCAATTGTTTGATTATGAAAGTTTATTTTGATATGGGTTAGAGAATTGATATGAAACTTCATATTTTGGAAAGGTTTTATATCTCCTATGACACGAATGTGCAACACAACTTAGTGCTCGTCTTCTTGAACCTGTTCATTTTATAGTATTTCCCATAAAGCGGAGTTGTTTTTTATGGAATCTTATTTAAAGATAAAACATTAACTGGCCGTAAGTTTTGGATCATAACGTTATGATAGAAAAAAAAAATAGAGTGATCAAAGCATGTTGGGTGAAATCTTGTTATGACACTAGTTTGTGTAACTAGTATTGGTTTTATGATGATTAAACTCATTTTTGCGGAATGAGAATTTTGGTGTTATTTGGAATCCAAAATATTTGTTATCATAACTATGCACTTGTGGGAAAAAGTGTGTTGTTAGCATATTAAACAAATGAGTTTTGATTTTAATTCCGTTATGCTGCACTCTAAGACTTTAAACTTTATTTTTGGAAAGTTTGAATCGAAATTGGTGAACCGTTTGGTCATAAAGTATTTTGGTACAACAATTTATTTTGGAGAATTTGTTGACACAACTATGCATTCATGGGAAATGCGTTGTTCATGTGGTAAACATTAAATGGGTGAACCATTTCACGTTGTTTATTTTGGGACATCATTTCCGTTTGGAGTGGTATGTTGTCACAACCGCGATGTCATGGAAAATTGTGTTTTTCGCATGGTAACAAACGAGTTTTGCATCTATTTTTTTCGGTGATTAGGTAAAATGAAACATCTTAAACTTGATTTCGAAAATATAAAAAAAAAAATAATAATAAAAAAAAAAATTGTTGAGCTTAAACGAAAGAATCAGATGATTGCAGTTTGTATTTTAGCACAACATTTTTTTCAAGCGGCTTATATTTTTTTTTTGCTAATATTTGTGTTGATTGGATGTTACTTGGAACACCATTTTTTTGGTTGTTATAATGCAAAATTATGTGATTTTTTGTACAATGTTCAACACAAAATTGTTTGTTTCATTTGGTGCAAAATATTGTGGCAAAGTAGTGTCTATTTAAAGTTGTTTGGTGCGGTTTTGTGCAACTAATTTTGTAACATGAGAATAAACAAGTCGCTTGATTTTGTATCAAGAGTTTGAATGTTGCAAATATTCTGTTGTGAATATTGGTGCAAATGATCAAACTATTTGTTATTCTAGAAAGATGAATAATCGTCAAGACTTGTTATTAACTCATATTGCTAATACTCGAACGGTTTGTCATTATGTAAGAAATGACTATGTGTTGAATATAACCGTGTAGGACATTGTGAAATGTCAAGAAATAACACATGTAGATGACAACAAATTATGTTGGTTTATGTAACTAACTTGAACCGTGTGATTGTCATCCAATGTGAGATATTGTCTATTCGCTAAATTTGACATATTTTGATTGTGTAAAATGATTACACAATGATTTTATGTGATTATAATCACATAATAAATTGTGATAATCATATACTGATAAGAGATTAAATGTGATTATATAGATATAATTACAAGTGAATTGAAATGACATGTTATAAGTGTAGGATTTACACATATAACTTATGGGATCCTCCTAAAACTTGTGTGGTTTAAGGTGGTGATTTGTCTAAAAGAAGAATGTTAGTAGATGAAGCTATGAGAAATCAGAATGATGCATCTTCTGTCATACGCTTGATTCCTTGGTCTATAGCATGCTAGACTTGTTGTTAATTATGATACGCAAATAATTAACATAAAACATTCAAAAGTTATGTATACACTAGTATGAAACTTGTGTAATGACAAATTACTAATGATCTTGATGTCATATCCATGTGAGAAAAATCTTACAAACAAGATTAATATATTGAAAGGGAGAACCTTTCTACAAAATTCCTGAGATAAATTCCATGTGGGGGATTCCGGCCTAGCTAGAGTTCAAAAGGACATCAACAAACATGAAGTTCTTGCTTATTTGGAATACTCAAGAATTACTTGGAGCATGATATACTTAAAGAGTTGAACGAAACTCGAATTCGTACAGACATATTATGTCGATACGACAAATACTCTCAGTATGAGTTATCCCTATTGACAATGTGAAGTCATAGAATAACATTGTGGATCCGCTTGCGAAGTGCTAAATGTGAGAGTTAGTTATAAAGTCGTGAAGAGGAATGAGACTAAAGCCCTTGAAAAGTTTATATGAAGGAAAACCTAACCCAGCTGACTGGAGATCCCAAGATCTGGGTTCAATAGGACAACCTACTTGTATAAACTGAGGTCACTGTGGGGGAGTAATAAACTCCAAATTTATTTAAGGGAGTTGGTAAACTTCCTAGTCCATTCCTATAACAGTGACAATATGAGGTTAAGCATATGGCTTTTAATGATTAATCGAGAATCACCTATGTGAGAGAGAAGTGGGGTCGCTTCTAAGGGAATTGTGGGGGCGCAATTCTTAACAGCTCTCGCAGAACCAGGCTAATGTTCATGACCAAAACGAACATAACTATGAGAACCAAAAAGTGTCAAGGAGATATTTGTGTGAATATATATTGTCGTCTCCACAAACAGCAGACAGTTCAAAGACATCGAGTTCTACTGGCTGCTAGGAGGCTAAGTATATTTCACGAGGGAAGGTTCAAAGGGTAACACCTACCTATCCTATGCAAATATCAACTGCAAAACTCTATTACAACATCGAGTCGTTGAAATTTGTTTCCCTTTATCAATTTCATTCATGTGGGGGATTGTTGGAAAATATGGTCAAATGATTTGAATGACAATTGATGGTCATTATAATGAGAGTTAATCACAAGGTTAATGTTCGGTCATGTAACCACTGAATTAACTATATGTTCATTAGCCATTAGTATGATTAATAATATTAATCAATGTGACCGTTTTTCTTCAATTCCCAATCCCTATATATTGAGGCTTATTATCTCATTTCATGATACCAAGAAAAACATTACTCCTCTCCTTTTGTTATCAATCATATTTCTTGTATATCCGGTTTGTAATAGAGGGAAGACACGGTTTTTGGTTCGCCTTGATAACTCGTTTGTGCTAACGGAGTTATCCATTGTTGTTGTATCCTGGGAGATAGACGTTCACGATTCTCAAGCACCGTGGAGAGGACGAATCTGTCTTAAGGATAGTGTGAGCATCACACGCCTCAACATATTCCTTGAGTGTGTATTTTTTGAGTCTCTACATTCAAAAGATTTACGGTATCATTTTTCTACACTTTTACATTTTCATGTCATTGTTTATTTGTCTCTAATAGCAATATATACACATATATACTACAACATTCACTTCTAAAACGGAGGACATATTTCTTCAAAACTATAAAGTAACTAAGATACAAATATCCCACAAAACAGCAACAAACTAAAGAACTTCATATAAATGCAAAGATGAGATCATTGAGACAATGACATGAATTAGCAACATAGCCTATAATCTCGTTATTTTCAAGTGGGAGTAATAACCATAAATATAGTTGAGCCATTACATATAAGAAAAAGTCGGTCCTGCATTATATACTAGTAAGTTGTATGAAGAATAACCATGCAGAAGTTAGTTGACAAAATGATAGAAACAGTGTTTTCAGCATTTCATACTGTTTTTTTCTGACAACTCATACTGTATAAGACGATCATATATGCATCAAATTCTGACCAACCCGCGTGGATTAATGAATACTAGGGTTAACCACTTGTCCCATAAACATCACCTCTCCACTCACATCTTCTCTAATCACAAACAAGAAAGGATGATCTGCCACAAAGTTGACCGGGATTGAATCCTCAAACAGTCGAGCAGTTGCTGCAGCAGCTTCAGTACCTTCTTCGTTTACTGTCAGAATCGCTTTATGGTGCATGCTTGAAGCTTTTAGGCCTTGCTATCCAGGAGTGAAAGGTAATACGAGACCTAACTCCTTCAACACCTCAGAAGCATCAAACCCGAAAGAGATGTCAAACTTTGGGATAAAAAACCTCCCTACCTTTACTTCTTCACGTGGAATGTGACGTTCCAAGAAGCTAGATTCTGAACCTAATTTCTCTATCAAAGATGGGATACCTTCTTTTTCATTCGGGAGGAACATGTACATTGAGAAACGACGTTTATCTTCACCTTGTGAATAGGGAACCCAAGACTTTGAAACCATCATATTTACCCACGAGTTGCTTATCGTTGCTCGTCATGAAGGGCACTTTAACTTTTTCCCCATTCAGAAGGTGGAAGTCCGAGTCTTTTGTCCTTGACGGGTCAAACTTCACTTTCCATGCTCCCTTGAAATAGACCGCATTAGCTAAGATGAGCCTAGTCAAACCATCGACTTGAAATGCAGGCATAATCCCCTTGATAAGACCACTTGTTTGCTTTTCGATCCATGCATCCACTTCTTTTTTCACCTCAACAACCTGAGTGCATTAATAAGTACATATGTTAGCTATAGCTATATATATGAGCCAAGTGTATTGAGCAATATAATTCAAATTATGTAAATGTACTAAGCAAAACTGATTTAACCCATGTTTAATGTTTAAGAAATATAAAAGGTATGCCCTTTTTGAAACTCTGTTTATTTTGAACCTAGATAATCTCAGGAATATCATGTCCATGATTAAATAATTCAATTACCGAGCGATACTGAAAGATGTTAAAGTTGATTATCACAACTTTAAATCAAACAAATTTTAGGTGTTGTTTATTACATGAATTAAAAATTTTAAGTTAATGGCCGAGTGAATAAGCCAAGTAAAACAGAATTACCCTTCCCCCTTGATTTTGACCCAGCGAATAGATCAAGGTGTATACTGAATCACAATATAAACCATATATGTCATGTTGAACCGATCTAGGTTGTGATATGTAACTCTTTTCATATAATAAATAAGAGATTATCGGTGTAGAGAAGCAAGACAACAGGCATAGACTATTACAGGCCAATGGGCCTTATTAAGCCAACAATCAGGAGTCAGGACTTCAATTGCAAAGACAATAAAATCACAAATTCCCCAACTTATACATGTGCCTGTTCCTAATTACTTAGATGCCTCACAGAAAGATAAGTTATGGAAAGATTTTGTGCAAGATGGCCCTAAAGTTCCTTGGTGTAAAGTGATATGGTTTAGATAATGCAACCCGAGACATGCATTTTTAATGTAACAACAATCAAATGAAATGTACCAATTCTGATCAGTATTTATTCTTCCAGTGTGAGTATGCTCAGAAGATATGGACAGAAAGGAAGTGTATGTGTGATGCAGCCTTGTACCAATACCATGCGAGTTTTCGCACATATTGGTTCTAGCCTCTAGAGTATATTATGTTTGATAAGAAACATCCTACTGTGGTATAGGTATATTAATGAGTCTCAAAGTAAAGAAAACTGCTGCTGTCATTAAAGTTTCTGAGACGTGAAATTTAAAGATGGCTTTACAACAGGATAACAGGTTAGAAGGGTGCTACTGTGGTATAAGTATCAGTAAGTACGTGTTTGGATATATTGTACAGTTTACAGCAAAATTAAATAAAATAAAATTTTGGTCTATCATGTGGTGAGAGTATTGAGCCATGAAATTAGACACGACTACTTTGTTCAATGTCGATCTGTACCATTAAATTTTATTTTACAAAAACAACATGCAAGTACAAATTAAATTATCACTCAGGAGTACGTACCTTGTGCCGAAAATCAACTTGTTTACAGGCAGCCTTATAAACAGTTTCTACCACCTGTTTAAAAGAACTTTTAAGCGAAAGTGATTGTTCAATCCAAACACCATTTACAAACGACAAACGAGGACCACCACTTGAGCTACCATCAGCCATTAAGGACAGAAGCTTAGAAACACGAGTGTTAACCTCATCGACAGTATTTGCCTTGAGAAAAGAGAGGAGTTGATCAAGTGTTTGGCCGTTTGAACCCGCTGCTATTAAGCCTAGCATGCCATGCATGGAAAGTGGAGAAAAAACAACGTTTTTGTTTGGAGATTGTTTGGTGAGAATGTGTTTCGCGAGTGCGATTGAGACATGGGTTTGGTTGTTGATTGCGGTTGGAGGTGATTGTTCCATGACTTGTTGGCACGTCGACTCTAAACTTTGGACTTGAGCGATCGTAATACACACTAATAAACACGTAATAAGACATGCCCAAGATCTCGTCATCGTGGATACGAAGAATACAATGGGTTTATCTAGGGTTTAGCAATAGCTATGTCGTCTTAAAATTATTTATAGCAAAATAATACAATGTATGACATCATGATAGTGGACGTGTCACTATTCAATTGGCAAACATGATGATATATATCATCAAACTAATTAGTTTCTAAATTTAACCATTTAACTTTTTTCTTTTATTTATTAAATCTTTTTTTATACATGAGACGAACTGAACGTCTGAACCATGGGACAAAGCATGCACTACTAGAATCAAGAGAACTGGCTACGTCAAAAATCCTGACGACACATTGTCGTCGGTATTTAGCACTAAACGACAAAAAAAAAGAAAAAAAAAAAAAAGAAGCTTGATCGAGCCAAGCTTGCGTTGAATTTTTTGGATGTTAAAATCCCGACGACATGTCGTCGGAACCATATTGGTCAAATTTGACTTCTCCCCCGCCTCTCATTAATAGCGAATAATTGGGCGGGAATTTGACCTGCCAAGATGTTGCCGACGACATGTCGTCGGGACATATTTAGACCAATTTTTTTGCTTCTCCTGCTTGTAAATAATAGCGAATAATTGGGCGGGATTACCCGCATGTTTTGTACCGATGACATGTTATTATTGTACACTTTAACATTTTGTCCATTCGTATGTTATTGATCCTCATCCGTATTTTGTACACTTTAACACTTTAACACCTTGACTTTGTCCATCCGTATGCTATTGACTCATCCGTATGTTATTATTGTACACTTTAACATGTTGGCGACTTGAACATTGCGGATATAGCAACTTTTGTGTTATTGGCAGCTTCATCCGTAGATTATAACACCCGTTTTGTAGAATTTGAAATGTTTTAATGTATTTGAGGGTGTTTAGCGATTATATATAAGTGTTTTAGCCATTATAACTTGTTTTGGGATATTGGCATGTTGGTATTGGTGGTGTAGAGATTTGGGTTGTGTAGATTTTTTTTTCAGAAAAAATCTGGAAAACTGTTGTTGTGCAGCAGCAGTATTATAAATTACTGAGCAAATATTTTGACTATCTAGAAAACTGTTGTTGGTATATAATTAGCTTTTGACTTTCATTGACTTTCTGACTTTTGTTGACCGGTTTGACTGTTGTTGACCATTTGACTTTCGTTGATCGTATTGTTAATTAAGCTATTAATTAAGTTTAACGTACCGACGACATGTCGTCGATACAATATTTGTCGAATGCCAAAATTCTTTGACCGAAAGTCGGTGTGGGTCTCACACGAGCGTCGACAAATGTCGTCGGCACAGTAAGTCCCGACGGGACATTCTCGACTATCACTGGCCGTCAAAATATCATCGGCATCCACTACTTACCGACTTCATGTCGCCGGCACGACACTTTTTTGGTCGTCGGGAAAAGTCCTGATTGTACTAGTGATGTAAGGTTATGGTCGGTTTTTAAGCCATTGTTTTTGAATATAAAATTGACCTACTGAGTTTTCCTTTTGTTTTGTAACTTATGGTATAACCTTTTCAATTTCAATCATTAATCTCACCATCACTGAATCATCGATCATCTTTTTTATTTTTTTGGTCGATAAATAGTGATATACATGCACGTTGATGTAACTAGATGAGGAGCTTCAACAACTTAACATTCCTTTAAAGTCTCTCTTTTCTTGGAAAATTGGTAAGGGAGATTCAGTTCATTTCTTGACTGACGAGCGGATTGAAGACTTAAATCTTTCAAATATGTTTCCTCGATTATACGCTCTTGAGCTTGATAAGGATTGTAGTTTAACTGAGAGGCTCATTCGGGTTGGTGAGACTTTCACTTGGATTTGGAAATGGAGACGGGCTTTAAGAAGCGGGCGAAAGAGGGGTGATTTTGATCAGCTAATGGAGGTGGTTCGTGATGTGATTTTGTCTTATGTTTCGGATTCATGGAGGTGGTATCTCGAAAAGTCAGGTAAATTGATAGTGAAATCTATTTGTACTCGAATTGAAAAACAAAATTTTCTTACTTCAAACAACTTCACTAGATGGTCTAAGTTGGTTCCGAAGAAGGTTAATATTTTGGTTTGGAGAGCCATTCGAGAAGGTTAGTCACTAGAGTTAACCTTGATTAGAGAAACATAGATTTGCATTTAATTTTATGTCCTTATTGTGATTTAGAAATGGAAACTATAGAGCATCTGATGGTCTCCTGCAATTGGTCAAACACAAACACAAACACAATATGGAGTTATTTGTTTGCCCCAACATTCTCGTGGTTGTTCATTATTAAACATCATTGATTTCGTTAGGAATTTAAGCCAAAGGAAAAAAGCTATGTTCAAATCTATTCAATTAAGATGTTTTGAAGCCGTCTTGTTCTCATCTCTTTGGATAATGAGGTATAGTCGAAATCACAAGGTGTTCATGAACAGTCTCAATCTAGCATTGAAGTTTTCAAGGAGTTCCACTTATCCTACAATTGGATTGGTGGTAGATGCACAAAATTGTCTATTAACTAGAATGATTGGATTAAAGATCCTATAATTGCTTGTATAGATCCTAACAGTTAGGTTCTTTGTATCTAGCTTCTTGCTAATTTTTTCTCATTCTTTATAAAATTCGCCGTTGAAAAAAACACGTGCACGTTGATGTGGCAGATAGTTTATTTAACACATTAATTATTGGTAGTAACTACATATAATGTTAGGAATATGATTTTTCTTATAGAAGATTCGGTCACCCCAAGTACGATTAAGCATTGTTTAGCTCGTAGTATTTATATTAGTAATTAGTACGTAGATTAGTATTAGTTAGTATTCGTGGAGTCGGGTCGGGTCTTTACCCACTGTCAGCCCGATCCACAGCCCAGTAGTGGCAAAACACCTTGTACATATAAAAGGCCCTCTCCATCCTTGGAGAGGGTTGGACCTTCTCATAATCTATTTTCTTTTTTTTTTTGGTTTTCTCTCAACGTTCCCAACTTTCTCTCTCTAGATTTCTTTCTTTCTTTTCTACACTATTCGATCCATACACACAAACCTATACATGTGATATGAGTTTTAGTATCCTTCAATTGGTATCAAGAGCCATGGTTACATCCTAGGGATCGTAGGAACTTGGTGTTTGGACTTGTGGTGTATGGTTTGTTTTAGTTTCTACTAGTTTAGGAAGGTTTTACTCATATTTGATCTTGTTCGTGGTGTTTCTTGTGTTTTTTCTTGTACTTCCTGGATTAGAGGGGTTAGATTCATCTAGTTTATTAGTTGGTTTGGATAGATATTACATTTGTGAAGTGTACGAGTGATCTTGAATAACTTTCTTGGCAGCGGTTTTCTCCTCGGTAAAAGTTTTCTTGGCAGCGGTTACTTTGGGGTTATAGCGGTTAGTGTCAGCGGTTAGTACACCTTGTCAGCGAACATAACGCTGTACTTTGTACTGTTTCAGCGGTTTGCTACCAGCGGTTTGTTCAATCTATCATTTAGTGTTCCAGCGGCTACCTTTTCAGCGTTTTTCTTTGTCAGCGGTTTACTTACTAGCGGTTACTCTGTCAGCGGTTACTTTTGGCAGCGGTTACCTTTAGTCAGCGGTTAGTTGTTAGCGGTTACTCTGTCAGCGGTTAGTTTGTCTCAGCGGTTTTCCTGGTTGACTTTAGTAAAATCCCGGGAAAGAATCGATTTCTCGGTTTAAGTCACGTGTGTTGTAAAATCCCGTTTGAGACCTTGTCATTATGACTACTGTGACATCCATTGATGATATCCAAGCTACTATGTCCGACACTCGACCTCCTATGCTAGACAGAACTGACTATGAGTCATGGTCACAAAGAATTCGTCTGTATTGTCAGGGCAAAGAAAATGGGGAGAACATTCTGAAATCAATTGATGAAGGGCCGTTTCAAATGGGTACTACCAGGGATGTGATCTCCACTAGTGAAGATGGATCAGTCACCTTTGGAATTGACAGACCTCGTACTTATCATGATCTCAATGAAGCAGAAAAGAAACGTTTTGATGCTGATATTCGAGCTTCCAACATTGTGATACAAGGGTTACCCAAGGACATCTACAAACTAATTAACTTCAACACTGAGGCCAAGGCCGTTTGGGACAATGTCAAAATGTTGCTTGCTGGTTCAGAACTTACAAAGGAAGATCGTGAGTCTCAATTGTATGATGAATTTGAGCACTTCAAAATGAATCAAGGTGAGAGCATTAATGACTACTATGTCAGATTCCATAAGCTTGTGAATGACATGAGGATGATCAGAATGACTATGCCCAACATCCAACTCAACTCAAAGTTTGTCAACAATATGTCACCAGAATGGGATCGGTTTGTCACTGCTGTGAAGTTAAATAAAGGACTCATAAACACCAACTATGAACAACTCTATGCTTATCTGCAACAACATGAGAAACATGCCATGTATGATCGTCAACTGAGAGAGAAATTTCATCCCTCAAATGATCCTCTTGCTCTAATCTCCAGTGCTCAGGGACTTAACCAATCCTCAGCTGATTCAATCAATCATCCAACTACTGTTCAAGCAACACAGAATCAGTCCTCTCTTGGTCAAACCTCCATGCAATCAGCAAGTGTCAAGACTAATCCACAAGAATCTGGGAACTCGTACATTGACAAAAGGATTGATAATCTCTCCAACCAAGTCTCACTACTGGTTCAACACTTCAGAAGCACTCTTCCTCAAACCAACAACCAACTCAGAACATCATCTAATCCACGTAATCTGGCTGTAGTGGAAGATGGGCGGGTTGTTGTTCAAGGAAGACAAAATGTCCGGGGAAATGCACAGAATAGGATGGGTAATGTCAATCAAGGACAAGGAAGACAAATCAAGTGCTACAACTGTGGTGGGCTAGGTCATATTGCAAGAAACTGCACTCAACCTAAACGTCCTCAGAACTCCGACTACTTCAAAGATAAGATGCTGCTGATGCAGGCACAAGAGAATGGGGTTCTATTGGATGTGGAACAACTGCTATTTCTTGCGGGTGATGAAGGAAATTCCTTTGATACTGATGTGGATGATCAACCAGTCCAGGATCTTGCTCTCAACGACCCAAACATCTTCCAGGCTGAAGATTGTGATGCCTTTGATTCTGATGTTGATGATGAACCTACTGCACAGACCATCTTCATGGCCAAGCTTTCATCTGAAGTCACATCGCCACAACTATCGGGATCTTCCAAATCATCCATCATCTCTGAGGTACTCAAATTGTATGACACATATGAAACATGTGCTATTCCAACGATTCTCGAGGAAGTACATCAAACTAGTATTGTCACGCCAGATGATGTTGATTTGAAAAACAATGATGTTTCCTCAAAACAACAACATGTAGATAACAATAAAGAATCTGATGTACTAAATAGAGAATCTTTCAATACGCATGTTGATAATATGTTGCACAAACAAAGGACTCATAACGAAGTAAAACACACAGACATTGTTGATTCAGACTATGCTGATATGGGTAATAGTAATGTTGTCCCATATGAGCATTATTTGAAACAAACTGCCGAGTCTGCTTTACCAAATGATGACTCCTCTGTTGATAATGACATTAGTGAACTTGATGAATACACTGCTGTTATACCTGATGATACCTTAACCACTAGAATTAATATTCTTAAAGATCAGGTGAATATGTATCAACAACGTGCAAAATTTGAGTTAACCGAACGAGAGCAGAAAATGGATTGGCAAATGTGTACATATATTACCGAAAGGAATTTAAAGGAAGAAGAGTTAAGAATGGAAATAAAATCTTTGCAAAATCAAATCGATCAAACTGTTAAACAAAAACAGGAGATTCAAAATAGTGTCACCACACTAAAGTTAGATTTTCAAAGTAAAGAAGCTAAGCTCTTAAACGATTTTTCCAACTTAAAGGCCTTAAAGAACAAGCTTGAAAACAAATTGTACACACAAGGCCAAACCATTCAAACTGCTCAAATGATACAAAAGCACATTAAGCTTCGTGATGAACATAGCAATAAGGATGTAGGAGTGCCTAAAACAAATTTTCTTAGGAGCGTTAGCGCATCTCAACCTGCCTTATATGATTTTAATGTGATGCTTACGCCCAATCATGCCCCACCTGATGTGCGTAATACAGAGGAGATTGATGAAATTGAATCAGAAAATAGAAAAGAACTTGAGATTAAGATGAGGGATCCCAAGAGCATTAAAAAACGTGTCAATATCAAGCCCCATAACTACTATGAACAGAATCGATTGACCGTTTTCATGCCCCAAACTAGGCTAACTCCTAAACAGATTTTTTGGCCTTTAGACGTTGAAAAACTGAAAGCTGAACGGCTTAAGGCTACCTCTTCCCTTAAGTTTGCTACCCCGACGGTGTACCCTCCCAATACACCAATGAACCTAGTTCAGATAGCTCTTCCCACTCAACGTAAAACTCTTGTTAGCATGTACGTTCTGTATCAAATGTTTGCTGATTTTGACAAAACATGTAAAAAGAGAATTACTCCAACGGGAATTACTGAGGGGGAAAGGGGTTTTGAAGTTACAAAAGAATGTTATCTTACAGAAGTCATTCCGTTTTTTAAACAAATCAAAGAACATTTTGAATGCATGGAAACGTCTCTTAAATCAGAGATTAATGAAATGAAAGATGTGTTTAAAAATC
>LBNU01006754.1:990-26520 GCA_014162995.1 Artemisia annua | reverse complement strand
TAAGAGTGCTCAAGGAAAGGAAGTAGAAGACCACATTAGGAACAATAAGACTGATCTGAATGTTATGAATCGTGTTGATTCTAGTATTAGCTCTAGGCGTACTGTAATAAATTCGAATTCTAAGACCACTTGTGAGATCTGTAATGACTATTTAATTTCTGGTAATCATGATGTGTGTGTTAAGACATGTTTGAATGCTTCTAAATTACCCCCTGTTTGTCATGCTGTGTATTATAAACGTGAAAAACAAGTTTGGAAAGCAACAGGATGGAAGTTTTCTACTGTTGGCTATCATTGGAGACCCACTGGAAGAAAATTATCAATACGTAGTCAACACCCATTTGCTAAACGGCTTAATCCTAGGTTCTGCAATATTAGGATTTGGAAGAAAACTGGCAGGACCTTTCCTATAGGAACCCAATGCGTTAACCATAAGTCTAGTTCCCCTGCATGTCATAATATGACTAAGGATGCTAGAGAAACTTCCTCTTCTGTTGCAATAAACGATGTTTGTGCTAACCAATCGGATCCCACTTATGGTTGGGGATCCACGTTTTTCAGTTATCCATATCTGTCTGGTTTCAAATGCAGGTCGTACAAATCGTCCTGTGGTATTTGGACTCAGGCTGCTCAAAACATATGACTGGGGATCGCTCGCGGCTCAGAAATTTCATGAAAAAGTTTATCTGGACTGTTAGATTTGGGAATGATCATTTTGGTGCTATAATGGGTTATGGAGATTATGTGGTTGGCGACAGCGTGATTTCTAGAGTATATTATGTAGAAGGGCTTGGGCACAATTTGTTCTCAGTTGGTCAATTTTGTTATTCAGATCTTGAAGTAGCCTTCAGAAAACACACTTGTTATGTTAGAAGATTGAATGGTGTGGATCTTCTGAAAGGCAGATGTGGCTCAAACCTCTACACTATATCCATTGAAGATATGATGCGGTCATCACCAATTTGTTTACTATCTAAGGCTTCCAAGAACAATTCATGGTTATGGCATCGCCGATTGAATCACTTGAACTTCGGTACCATCAATGAGCTCACTCGTAAAGATCTTGTTCGAGGAATGCCCAGGCTGAAGTATGAAAAAGATCATCTATGTTCCGCTTGTCAGCTTGGTAAAAGCAAGAAGCAATCTCACAAACCCAAAACGATCAACACCATTATGGAAGTTCTTTATACCCTTCACATGGATCTCTGTGGTCCAATGAGAGTGCAAAACATTTTGGAAAGAGATATGTGTTAGTGATCGTTGATGACTACTCTCGGTTTACATGGGTTAAGTTCCTCAGATCCAAGGACGAGACACCTGAAATCATCATCAAACTAATCAAGCAGCTGCAAGTTGGACTCAATAAAACTGTCAGATTCGTACGCACTGATAATGGAACTGAGTTTGTCAATCAACAACTTACTCAGTTTTATGAAGATCTTGGAATCAGTCATCAAAGGAGTATACCTCGAACACCTCAGCAGAACGGAGTCGTTGAAAGACGAAACCGTACTCTTGTAGAGGCCGCACGAACCATGCTGATTTTCTCCAAAGCTCCTATGTTCCTCTGGGGAGAGGCAATTGCAACTGCCTGTTACACTCAAAACCGATCACTGATCCATCCTCTTCACAGCAAAACCCCCTATGAGCTGGTGCACGAGAGAAAACCCGATCTCTCCTTCCTTCGAGTTTTTGGTGCATTATGTTTCCCAACCAATGATAGTGAAGACTTGGGAAAGCTCAAGGCAAAAGCTGATATTGGAATTTTTGTTGGCTATGCACCAAACAAGAAGGGTTATCGAATCTACAACAAAAGAACCCGACAAATCATGGAAACTATCCATGTCACGTTTGATGAGCTGTCCGAGCAAACGGCTCCTGAATACTCCAGTTCAGGACCCACATCTAACCTTTTGACTCCTGGACCAATTAGTTCGGGACTTGTACATTCCTCCACCACTGATGCTCCTTCTGTGCCACCCACTAGTGAGGACTTGAAGAAATTATTTGATCCAATGTATGATGAGTATTTTGAGCCTCAACAGAGAGTCGAACCAGAACAACAAGTCATAGGTCCTGATGCTGCTGCTAATGATGAACCTCAACCTACAAATGGGCCTTCCATCTCCATCTCTCTTAGTCAAAATGCTCCATCATCCAGTCATACCCAACCCATTCACACCGATCAACCTTCTTCAATTCCTCAAGGAGCCGCATCTGAAAATTCTTTTGAAGTGAATCCCTTTGCTCAACCACCTGATGAACCTTTTGTCAACATATTTGCCCCTGATCCATCCAATGTGGCAACCTCTTCGGAAGATTCTAATACTGCTACATCAGTCCTCAGTCATCAACCTCATGAGCATATCAGAAAATGGACAAACGATCACCCAATTGACAACATCATTGGTAATCCATCTCGCCCCGTTTCCACACGTAGACAACTTGCCACAGATGCCTTGTGGTGCTTCGTCAGCTCCATACTGTCTAAAACTGAGCCGAAGGATTTTAAAGAAGCTTTGACTAAAGCATCCTGGTTCACTGCAATGCAAGATGAAATTCATGAATTTGACCGACTTGATGTATGGGAATTAGTGCCTCCTCCCGACTGTGCTATGATTATCGCTCTCAAGTGGATCTTCAAAGTGAAGCTTGACGAATATGGTGAAGTTCTGAAAAACAAGGCTCGGCTAGTGGCCAAAGGATACAGACAAGAAGAGGGTATAGACTTTGAAGAATCATTCGCACCCGTGGCTAGAATTGAGGCCATCAGAATCTTTCTTGCTAATGCAGCTAGTCAGAATATGATTGTCTACCAAATGGATGTGAAGACTGCATTTCTCAATGGTCACTTAAAGGAAGTGGTATATGTAAGTCAACCAGAAGGGTTTGTTGATCCTGAACGCCCTAATCATGTCTATCGCTTGAAGAAGGCACTTTATGGACTTAAACAGGCACCCAGAGCATGGTATGATACTATATCCAAATTCCTTCTAGCCAACAAATTCACCAAGGGTGTGGTTGATCCTACACTATTCACTAGAGAGTCGAGCAAGCATCTACTCCACGTTCAAATATATGTGGATGACATTATCTTCGCCTCTTCCGATCCATTGGAATGTGATAGGTTTGCACAAGAGATGAGTACTGAATTCCAAATGTCCATGATGGGACAAATGTCTTTCTTCTTGGGACTACAAATCTCTCAGAATCCCCATGGTATCTTCATCAATCAATCCAAGTATGCCACTGAAATCTTAAAGAAATTTGGATTTGAATCATCTGATTCTGTGGACACCCTAATGGTAGAAAGGACAAAACTGGATGAGGATATTGAGGGGCCTCCAGTTAACCAAACCAAATACCGAAGCATGATTGGATCATTAATGTATTTCACTGCTAGCAGGCCAGATCTTCTATTTGCTGTTTGCATGTGTGCTCGTTATCAATCCAAACCCACCAAAAAGCACTTAGAAGCAGTCAAAAGGATCTTCAGGTACCTTCACGGAACAATTCACATGGGTCTTTGGTATCCTAAAGACACTGCTATGGCTCTCACGGCCTACTCGGATGTTGATCATGCGGGTTGTCAAGATACTCGTAGAAGTACTTCAGGGGGTGCTCAATTTCTAGGAGATAAGCTGGTTAGCTGGTCATCAAAGAAGCAAATGAGCACGTCGATTTCCTCCACTGAGGCTGAATACATTGCCATGTCATCTTGCTGTTCTCAAATCCTTTGGATGAGATAACAATTATCTGACTATGGCTTTGTGTACAACAAAATTCCGATGTACTGTGACAACAAAAGTGCTATTGCTCTCTGCTGTAACAACGTCCAACACTCTAGATCGAAGCATATTGATATTCGACATCATTTCATCAGGGAACAAGTGGAAAAGGGAATTGTGGAACTTTACTTTGTGAGGACAGAATTTCAGCTGGCCGACATATTCACTAAGGCACTTCCCAGAGAACGGTTTCAATTCATTCTCCCACGTCTTGGAATGAAGAGTATCTCTCCTGAGTCACTCAAAAGTCTTCAGGAGGAAGATGAAGAGTAACGGATTCACTTCACATATCCTTGTACATATTCTTTCAAACAAAAGAAAAATACAAAAATATAAAACCAAGAAAAACCATAAAAATTTGAAAAACAGAAAATACCAAAAATATTTTGCCTAAATAATGGTTTGCTATTACTTCAGATAGCAACCCGGTTTTCAAAAATGAGGAAAACGCGTCACCTTTAAGACGATTGTTCCGAACAACGGATGAATTTCATCCGGGCATGGATTTCTTTACATCCGTGCACCTCCGAAAAGTTGTACGCTTCAGTGCAACCTTTCTAGTAAAAGAAGAGAAGTCTTCTTTCATCCCAAAATCTCTCTCTTTATGATTCTTCAAGAGAGATTTTGTGGTTTACAAGGTGGCTATTGGACTTAAATTTTCACAAATACCTTGCCGCTCAAATTAATGACTACAAAACGTTAAATTGAAAACGGGTCATTAATCGAGGGGGAGCGTATTTGCTCAAAATTTCTGCACCTTTAAAAACTTTGTGCACCAGCAGCAGTGAAAAAGTGTCACAAAATCTGTAAATTTTAAAAACTTTTATCACATTTTCTCCAAAGTTTCTCCTAAAAACATTTAAATCATTTGGGATCACAAAATCTCAAAAGATTTGAAATTTTATGCTCGGGGGAGAGAATGTAATTTAAATATGAAATCTAATTTAAAAAGTGATGTTTTTGGATTCAAAGGTACGCTTTCCCGTATGTGCTAAAATTTTGAAGCTTTTGAATTTTAATCAAAGCACATATTGAGGGGGAGCAAGTGTATAAATGGTGAATTAATGATCTCAAGTGTTCGCTTTCCCATATGTGCCAAAGTTTTAAAAACTTTCAAATTGAATCAATCAAGGTGCACATATTGAGGGGGAGCAAGTGGCTAAGAGTCCTTCGCGTGTTTTTACAAAAACAAGTAGAAACCATGAATTGATTACGACTCAGATTTGACTCATGAATTGACGAAACATGAAATATCGTGAATCGAAAGGACTAGTCCTGGACGGGTAATAATTTCAAGCTGGTTTAACCAGTGATGTAAGCGTGTCCCGAAGAGGACTGGTCTAAGTAGAAAGTACCGTTTCGAGAAGCTCTTCTAGGATGTATACTTTGAGGGGTCTAACTTCCTTTTGAAGGAATGTTAACAACTTCAAGTTAGTTATTAGGGCTAGTTATCACCTAAAAGCTGATAATGGATCCCTTTAACTAAGCAACGTAAACGTGTCCCTAGGGTATATGTCTATTGAGAGCAGATCAATTCAAATAAGTGCAACTCACCCCGACATGTGCAAATTTCTATCTTAAACCTATGAGCACATGTTAAGGGGGAGCATTTGAAAAATGATAAAACTCTCAAAGTGTTAACAAAATGTGTTTCTTAATTGTGAACACTTTGAGAGAATTTTCAATGATTTGGTTATATGGCGATTGTGGAAAGATACCAAAAGACCGACCACTTTAATTTAATGCATGGAGTTATAAGGATGGTAAGGTTAGGTATTCGTTCCCATGATCCACCAGAACCGGAGGGATCTTCCCAGGGACAATCCAATAGATAGATTAGAAGTCCTTAGGAATGATTACAAAAAAGGAGAAAAGTGATAAAGGGAAGAGTGCCGACTGAGATTGAGCTAGGACTGGAACAAACCCAACAAGGTTCTAGTATTGAAGTCTCGGTAAGCACTGAAGGGGTTGAAGAATTAAAAAGAAATGAAATGAGAAAGGGTGAAAAGAAATAGCCCTCCAATTATTCAACCTTAGGGCAGAAACCGGGTTCAATTCATATGCTACTGGTGCTTACTAAGGTAACACCGGTATTGAAGACAAGACGTCATGGACCCAGTGACGCACTGCACTAAACCTTCCAACCACTCAAGTTCTCTTAAAAGAGCTTGTTTCATTCTCACGGGGAACCGGTGTAAACTATCTATTGGATTGTCTCTAGGGTTTAACCCTAAAGTTCTCCACTCCAAAATTCGACTAAAGTTCCCCACAAATAAAGAAAAAACGTTCTATATATATAGAAAACGCGGGCTGACGGCGTCAGCCCAATAGGTGACGTCGTCAGCTCGGCGATTAGGGTTTCCTGACGGCCTTGGTTGACGTGGTCATGTTTGCTGGTTCCAGATCTGACGGCCTTGGTTGACGGCGTCACCAAATTGAACTACGAACTCTCTGGCCCGTCACGAGTATTTTTCCAATCCTTGACTTCACTTGTTCCTGACGGCGTCACCTTGTAGAGTGTGACGGCGTCACCTTCTGTGATCTTTAAGGTCTTTTGAGATTTTGTTGTTTTCCGCACTTTTTCACTCCGAAAACGCCCGAAAATGCTTCTTTTGTGATTTTCCCTTCAAAAGTACCTAAAATGAGAAAAGAAACGACTTTGGGTGAAATCCAAACCAAAAACATACGACTTAGGACTCAAAATGACCCCTAAAAACGTAACATTTTTCGTCTCATCATTGTTCAACATTAAGGACACTAGATGTAATATTTTGAGTCCTACGCAGATCTTAGCAATCTGCCAAGAACACTTATGAGGGAATATACATAAGTATTTCCCAGTGATTGAGTGGAAACTCCTGCCAGGGTCAACATCAAACAGCCCTAACAGCAGGTCACTTCAGTAATCTCTTGTGGATTACGCTGAGTGTTCGCGGTGGTGTTCCAAAAGGTCTACAGTCGTGGGGTGATCTCCAGCGACTCACCTAATCGTTGGTGTACTTCGGTATGTCAGTGAAAGCCCTTTCGGGGGCATCCGATTAGGAAGCCTTGGTAAGGATTAGAGAAAGTCTTCACACTATGCTGTTGCCGATCTCGAAGTCCGAACTTGTAAGTGCCGGTATGTTTATAACTAACCAAGTTTTATGCAGCTCAACATACCAAACTTATCATGTTCACCACCATCACTCTAGTTCCACATGCTCATACCAACATCTAAAAGGAGCCGTCAGAACTGTTCAACCATGGAGATCTACTCAACTAAGATGTATGAGCATGTTGGAAAGGCGTATTCCACCAGAGACTAAGAAATTGACGATTGATGCTGATTACAGAAAAGATGCCGATTCATCATCTCATGCTTACACTTCAACATCAAATCTAAAGATATCATGATCAAGGAATGGGCTTCAACTATGCTTCCACAACTCTGATACGGAAGATCATGATCCAGAAAAGTGTGAGCATGACAACACAAAGACAATCACAACATCACGAAGAGACACTTCCACTCAAAGATGACTTGAAGCTAATTATTTGGATGATGAGCAAAAAGCAATGTCAAAGAAAGATCATCCTACACATCAAGGAAGTCATCTTGAGTCCGGTGCTGAAAGAACTAAGTTTTTATCAATGAAGAATCAACTACTGCGAGCTACACAAACATCGACAAAGATCTCAATGCAAGAATTCAAGATTTAATTTCGGGGTGACCTCCCTTAGGGGGAGATTGTTAGGAATACGATTTTTCTTATAGAAGATTCGGTCACCCCAAGTATGATTAAGCATTGTTTAGCTCGTAGTATTATATTAGTAATTAGTACGTAGATTAGTATTAGTTAGTATTCGTGGAGTCGGGTCGGGTCTTTACCCACTGTCAGCCCGATCCACAGCCCAGTAGTGGCAAAACACCTTGTACATATAAAAGGCCCTCTCCATCCTTGGAGAGGGTTGAACCTTCTCATAATCTTTTTTTTGGTTTTCTCTCAAGGTTCCCAACTTTCTCTCTCTAGATTTCTTTCTTTCTTTTCTACACTATTCGATCCATACACACAAACCTATACGTGTGATATGAGTTTTAGTATCCTTCATATAAGCTTAACCATATTATAATTATAATTAGATAAGATATAGACTATACAAATCTATTATGTAGCATACTATATAGCATACATAGAATTCTAGCTAAAATCTAAAATGACGAATATGTGTAAATCCAAAGTTATACATGAATACCGTAAACCATCACTATATAATATCGTAAACCATCACTATATATAAGAGAACAAGCTTAATAAGTAATACCGTAAACCATCACTATATAATATCGTAAACCATAACTATATATAAGAGAACAAGCTTAATAAGTAATACTCCCATTATGGCCTGCCTAAGTCTGATTTTTTAAGCTTTTGGGATGGCCAGGTCAATCTTGATCTTGGTTAAATAGCTTTACATAAAAAACTCTTTCCCTTACCAAACTTTTCTATAGATTTGCAACCCCAACTTACAGTGTATCAAGAAGAGAACGCATACCTTAAATATCCGACCATGATTCCTCTATCCGTAGCTAAAAATTTAAGGAAACATATCAAAACATACACATTGCTATGGGATACTATTGATAAAAGAAAAGCACAAAAACATTAAGGCAAACCATCTTAAGGTATAAGTTTTCATGTTTTCATTTCCTAAAGCGCTAACATGCAGCTACAAACAAAGTAATTAGCAGCCCTTTATATAAAAAATATATAGCTATAATTCAGCTCGGCTTTACTCACACACACGCAACAAAAAATACTCAGTTTCCAATCTAGCTTTAATCCAGGCTCGAACGCATTCATTCAATTACTGACAGAAATGTCTTCTGATTGCAAACACTAAAAGGCCCATAGATAAACCAAAAAATATTTGTGATTTTGTTCAATTCAAATTTCACTGCTCGAAAAGCTCTAGCAAAAAAATATGCATGTTTACATTGCCAAATAATTAAGAACAACAATTGAAATAGTTTTAGTAGTTGAATTATATTTGTAGTACCAGATTTGGTGTTTATTTCATTGGAAAATTCCAGAAATACCCCGGTCGCAACCTTAACCATTAGGTTTTTGCCCCAGCCGCAATTATAATTCTAAAATAGACTGGGCGACTGGGCAACTTGTACATCCACCAGCTGCCACTTAGCATGTACTTGGGACACTTGTCCGATGCATGGGTGGGTTGCCTAGTCGCCCGGTCTTTACTCCCCTAATCAAGACATCATAATCTTCACTCTGTTCTTGTTCATCGTTGATTTGCAGTCTCGTTCCTCCTTTGCATCTTCTGTAATTGATCGCCTTGTTACTTGTTCTTTCTTTCATGTGTTGCCTTTCTTTGTTCCATGATAATCTTCTTGGTCATCATCCTTGTACATTTTCCGGTGCTTCTAAGTTCTTCCTCTATTTCAACACATGTCTTTGCATCAGCCTGTGGTCCATGAATGTCTGCAACACCTCTGCCATTCCCTGCCGCCACATCTGGCTTTCCTTGCCTTGATCTCTTGTGTTCCCTCATAGTAAACTTCACCATTCCTATGTACATCTTTTCGCCGTGTCTTCTTCTTGCCATCTGCATAAGACATCTTCCTTTTGAACTTCTCTTCTTGTAGCATCCTTCTTACTTTTCTTCCCAAAACTGTAACGTCTCCATGATCATCTTCATGCTTTGTTTTCAGGTCTTCTTCTTCTTCAAAGCGATATCTTCCTTGGACTGCAAATGATCGATCCATTGTAACCATGTAGCTCTGATACCACTTTTGCACAGGTCTTTGCGGATCTTGGATCAATCATGATGAACTTCATAATGAAACAATATGAGTATGCATAAGAATTTGTATGCACGGACTCGTTTAACAAACAGAGAGGGTGGGTTTGTTTACAGAAAAACACCTTTTATTTATTATTATTCCACACACTAAACGTTTACATTTGATATGTATATATACTATGTCAATCGGTGTGTATGAACCGATGTGACTTTTCCTAAGAGATATGTTCCAACTTTTGCACAGGTCTTTGCGGATCTTGGATCAATCATGATGAACTTCATAATGAAACAATATGAGTATGCATAAGAATTTGTATGCAGGGACTCGTTTAACAAACAGAGAGGGTGGATTTGTTTACAGAAAAACACCTTTTATTTATTATTATTCCACACACTAAACGTTTACATTTGATATGTATATATACTATGTCAATCGGTGTGTGTGAACCGATGTGACTTTTCCTAAGAGATATGTTCCAAGCGACACATCTCTTCCTTATTTACAGGAAACTAACAATATTAATAGAAAACAGTTTCTATCTATCTATCTAACACTATTGGTCCTTCTACTTTCAAGGACTTATGATTCTTGATTAAATTCGATGCCAACAGGTCTATTTTGGAAATAAAATTGCGGCTGGGACGTACAAAACCTATTGGTTTAGGCTGCGACTGAGATATTTTTGGAATTTTCCCTTATTTCATCTACAAGCACCAAGTTACAATCTATAATTTTCTGATTTAAAAAATAATGTATGAGAGATGGGTGACCCGCCTATTTGCTACCTGAACTATCATCGCAGGAGTTGGAGTGTCCTTGTTGTTGGGGAAATTTTCTTAACATAAAAAAATTAGAGTTGATCTTTATGGGATTACTCTCTCTCTCTCTTTTTTTTTTATTTTTATTTTTATTTTATTATTTTTTTTGGCACAAACACATGTTGGTTCTCTAGACAAGCCGCTTCATAGTTTATCCACTTTTTTGCTCTCGGCTTTCAAAACTGCCTGCCCTGCCATAAAGACAGAATCCCGGAGTCCCACCAACGGGGATATCCCAGTAAGGTCAATGCACGCATGCTTGCCTTGCTCCCATCCGAACACAAGAACGTTATGAGAACATTATAATTGATTTGCAACAGCATCAAATTCTAGCCGTCAGTGTCATTACTATTGCGATACTCAAAAGGTAAGATTGCTTAGTACAATGAAAAAATCAGTGTGGCCGGAAGTGTCCCAAACGAACAACCATAACTGTTCTTGTGTGTATATTATCATTAACTGTTACGAGTTCCATTTATGAGGGTATCGGTTATCTTCTTGGAGTTTCTTGATCGTGTATTCTGTGTTTTAGTAAACCAGATTTGTTGGGATTATACAACAGGAACAGTTAAAGTTAATTGATTTCAGTACCAAATCTTGGGGATTTCAGTCGATTTTCTCTTCCAACTATATCCGAGACCACAATTATTCATCAACACTGATTTCATACCGTGCAACTTTTGAAATCCTTTAGCAGATTACTTCATGGAAGAGAGATGGAACCGCAAAATGGATCAAGATTAACAAAACAAGGAAAAAAACAGAAGTTTCGATATATTGGAAAAATATGATAGTAAAAGAATAGTAATAACCCGATTACTAGTAACTATACCATTAAACTTTTGATCCAACACATCTGGGAAATACGTTCAAATAATGAAAACCAAGAGCAAAGTCATGACTGAAAACACATAGTATGCACAATAGAAGAAACCTTCTTTTTAATAACAATCGCATTAAACATGTATAAGAAAGTCATTAGTTCCTGCATTATGCAATACTGCAATAGTATATTAAAGATAATAAAAGTCCGTACGAAGAATAACCATGAGTCAATAAAAATTACTGGGCAAAATAGAAACCATGTTTTCACCTAAATATACTGTTACAACTCATCCTTTTCTATGATATCCATATTACTAAGAGCATATATAGCACGATCATATATGCACCAACATCTCACCAACCGGATCAATTAAAGGATAGGGTTAACCACTTGTCCCATAAACAACACCTCTCCACTCACATCTTCTCTAATCACAAACAAGAACGGATGATCTGCCACAAATTCGATCGGATCATTCGGGGATTTACCTATAAGGAGTATCAGATTCCCTACTGCTTCAGCTACCGTACCTTCTTCATTTAACTCCAAAAATGCTTTATGGTGCAGGCTTGAAACTTGTAGGCCTTCGTCCACCATTTCAGTTAGGCCTTCCCCAGTGAAAGGCAATATGACCCCTAACTCTTTCAACATGTTAGAGGCTTCAAACTCGAATGATATATTAAACTTAGGGATCATAAACCTTCCAACTTCTACATGTTCTCGTGGAATATGAGATTCCAAAAAGTCAGATTCTGAACCTAATTTATATAACAGAGATGGGAGACCGTGTTTATTATTTGGCAGTAAGATATACATTGTGAAACGTCGTTTATCATCACCTTGTGAATAGGGAAGACCTAAGACTTTAAAACCATTATATTCACGGACAAGTTGCGAATTGTCGCTTGTCATAAAGGGTACATTAACTTTTTTCCCATCCAAGAGGTGGAAGTCGGAGTCTTCTGTCATTGACGGGTCAAATTTTAATTTCCAGGCTCCCTTGAAATAGACTGCATTAGCTAAGATGAGCCTGGTTTCATTGTTAGCTGCTTTAGCAGGAAGGATCCGTTTGATAAGACCACTTGTTTGCCTTTCTGCCCATGAGTTCACCTCGTTGACTACTTTATCAGCCTTCAATGAAGTACGAATGTTAGCAATATATAATAGGTGTCTCGATCTACAAGATCCAAATTATATAGATGTACAACAAACTGAATTCACAAAATGTGCATCAATTAGGAGGATTTAGCATTCTCCTTCACAAAATAAATGTAAATAATCAAAAGAATCACATTGTCCAGCAAAACTGAATTGTTTGTATTTACTAGCACAGCAAAGAAAATGTAAACTGAAATGATTCAAACAAGGAGCATTGTTCGCCACTTTTTTTTTTATCTTATTTTCTCCTTTTGTTTTCTGCTAGCGTTTTATAGGGTTTTAAACATACGGAGTATTATATTTTCAAGAAATAAATGTGATAGGTATTTAGAACTGAGTACCTTGTTCCTGAAATCGACTTGTTTACATGCAGCGTTATAAACATTGTTCAAAACATGTTTAAAATAATTTTTAAGAGAAAGGGTTTGATCAATCCATGCACCATTCATAAAAGACAAACGAGGTCCGCCACTTGAGCTACCATCAGCCATTAAGGACACGAGCTTAGAAAAACGAGTGTTAAGCTCATCAAGCGTTTTTGTCTTGAGAAAAGAAAGAAGCTGATCAAGTGTCTCGCCATTGGAACCGGCCGCCATTAAACCAACTATGCCATGAATGGAAAGTGGAGAGAAAACAACGTTAGTGTTTGGAGATTGTTTGGAGAGAATGTGTTTCGCGAGTGTGATCCAAAGAGGGTTTTCGTTATTGACTGTTGTTTGAGCCATTTTTTGTGGGATTTCATAATCATAGATAACCAGTTTTTGTGGGACTTTATCCACATCGTGAGGTGTAATATAACTAAACCACAATGAAGAACACACACATAAGCACATTAAGAAAACCATAACATCTCTTCTTCCCAAATCCAGACGCCAAAATCTGATCATTGTGGATACCAAGAATGCAGTAATAAAAAACGACAAAGCAAACTTTAGGGTTTATGCAATTGTGGGATTGGTTATTCAAAGGGTTTCAGATTACATCTATCTATATATTCATCTATGTGTATTTATACTAGCCTAACACAATTTCTAATACCAATTCTAATTTATATGTTGACAATCATAATTGCTTAGGTGGCCGTATCTCAGTAGAGCATGGATGTCATATTGCATATTAACTAATTTTTAAAGCTCTACGACCCTCGTACTATGTAAGTATACTATCTAACCCACTAGTTTACTAAAGAATTCAATATGATTCTTTTTGTTTTCAGCTTTAGCATGTACATCCTTGCGGCCTTTGCCGTTGGTATCACAAGGGTTATGAACACTCGAACTTATAGTAAAAAGTTCGTTTAGCTTTTTATTAAAAAGTGAGTATGAACACGATTTATATTCGTTTGTTAGTTAAGTTAAATTATTGGAACTGAATAAAAGTCGGTTCACTCATTTACGTTCGTGAACATCCTGTTATGCATTCATTGTGGTTCGTTTAGATTCATTCATGTATGCTTGTTTGTTTCGGTTCCAATGTCATATCTTTATATTATATAGCATGTTGATTTCATTAAACAGTTTATTGTAGAGAAACAATTTTTTACGAACGTAACATTCAGCGAATTACATGCTCTGCCGTGAACCTTAAATAGTAACCCAAGTCACTGAAACTTTTTTTTATCTTTATGGTGCATTTATATATCATGACAAGGCATGGATAATTTAGAAGTGCAAAAGGCCTAAGACAAGGGGACTCAATTTCCCCTTATCTGTTTACATTGGTCATGGAGATTTTCAACCTAATGATGAAGAGGAAGATTAAAGCTACTCCTACTTTGAAATTGTTCGATTTCTTCACAGGTTCCATATTTGATATTCCAGGATCATCAATAATCATGAAACAAGCATCATGTATGAATCATCATCAAGAACAAAATAACAACAAGAGATTGGGTTTGAACCCTGAATGAATCTAGAAATTGTTTGGTTTGCCAAATTAGAAATGGGGAGAAAATTTAATGTGGTAGATAATTGGGCCACTATACGTCCTTTAGTTAATCATATTACATTTAGAAATTTATACAGTGCTAGTTTGGATCATCAAAGCAATGTGGCTCAAATGATAAAAAATGGAGTGCGGAAATGGCCTGATGATTGGAGTTAGGGATGGCAAAAGCATCCGAAACCGACGGGGAAAACCGAAACCCGAACCGGTTGGGTCGGGTTCGGGGCGGGTTTTCGGGTTTGGATGCGGGTTTGGGTATTGATATAATTTTTTAGCCGGGTACGGGTTCGGGTACGGGTTCTGGTAATACCCGTCCGATTACCCGTACCCGTATCCGTTTACCCGAATTTATACCCGCTTTATTGATATTATAATTAACTAGAATATATATACATTATATATAACTTCTTCCATTATATTTTTAATATACATATCTCTATTACATAACATATTTAATTATGTACATGAATTATTCAAAAACGTTAAATCGTTTGATACGATATTCATTTTCTTTAACTTTAAAAAAAATGAATATATTAGGGTGTTTTCCTTTATTTTTCGATGGATTTTAGTGTGACTTAATATTAATACCGCTATTTTGTCCATATAAAATTCAATTTGGGATAACCGAAACCCGCGGGGAAACCCGATAAACCGATGGATAATATTAATCGGGTACCCGGCGGGTAATGGGGCGGATACGGGTTTGGATATTATAAACGGGTGCGGGTGCGGGTACGGGTACACTAAAACCCGCCCCGAACCCGACCCGTTGTCATCCCTAATTGGAGTTCACAGCACCCAAATGTTGTATGCCTTCCTGTGTGTTCACAGGCTTATTGCCACCAATTCTATGCTTCAACATATGTTTCATGATGTTTTGTAGGTTGTGTGATTGTGTAAAATCAATGTAACAGTAAACGGGTAAAAAGTAAACTAAAACTTGACTTTATAGAATATAAGGTTGCGATGATTTTCACAGATCGAAAATCATCTATAAATACTTAACCAAACGTTGCAATGCTTTCACCAAACGTTGTGTTGTTTGAGAAAACGGTTTCTAACCTAACTACCATAACTGCCAAACATTGGGCCTGTTTGGGTTAACCATTTTGACCCATGTTGCAGTAGAAATTCGACCCAATTACAAAGACATAAACTAATTACAGAGTTAACTAAATTTTGTCTTAAACATAAATAATAAACATTGATCTAAAATCATTAGTAGGCTAACAATTTCCCCCCTAATATTTTAGCATCAATTTTCTTCATGATCTGCTTGCTTTGGACTTCAAGTATTGACATCAAAGTCATTACTATCTTGACTGCTGTGTTGTTCTTCATCTTCTTCCTCAAGCCTGACACCAAAATGGTCTTGTCTTGTTTCTAATGCTCCATCCTTTACTCCCTTGCTCTTCTGGTCTGGTAGGTCCATGGCCAAGCCATCTTTGCTTGCTTCTCCCACCTGCAATGACTTTTCAACCCAAGGCACTTGGGCAGTCTCATGATAGATCACAACTAGATCAACAAATTTCTTATAGCAATTCATTACTGCTTAATCATCTTTGATGTCCAAACCTTGCAATTGTGCTATTGTTCCCCATTTGTCACCAATGGTGACTGAGAAGTAGCCACCCAAACTTTCCACAACTTTCAACAAACATAGCAGATTCACTTCCACATCTTTAATAATGGGTGGTATTGCCTCAAGTGCATCATAATTTAAATGCACAAGGTAAAACCACTTTAACATATCCACAAACCTTTTATTGAACACTTCCCAATTCTTGTAAAGTATATTATCTTTCTTTAACAAATTCATAAAAGAAAGAAATCTGGAAAAAGAATGGACCTTGAGTGCATACAGTGTTCCATTATGACTGAGATATTCATCATCAATGTAGTCTTGAGTGACATCTTTATTCCAGTCCAAATCCTCCAATCCTTTAACTAATGAATATGCATCTCCTGGATCAACAGATTCAAAATATTTTTGCAAATATTGATTATGTTCTTTCACAACCTCTTTTGGCCCAATTGTTCTATCTGTATCATCTTCAAATGGAATCTGTAGGCTTGTTTCTTCATCATAGTACATGTGATAAATACTACATCTAGAATCCTTAATCTTGATAGAAAAACCTTGTTTCCTAAGCAATTCTAGACTGAGTATATTGAGTGAGATCTCATGTGTATATTGCACATGTCTCACTACCAAACCACCAAGTTCTGTCTTAATGGTTGCACTACCTATTCCATAAGAGAATATAAACTTTCGTTCATACTCTTCCTTCCCTATCATCTTAAACTTATAATTGACATCATTGAATAAAATTCTCCTAGGACACATATGGTAATTGTAATTTTTACTTACATACCAGATGCTATTCCAATCTTCCTTGTCTGTCCCTTCCACCAAGTAGTCTCCAAAGATATGTACCTTTTCTGGGTACATTCTTTCTTGTTCAATGATTTGATTGGTGATGTCAACTTCTTGTTGTAATTCTATTCCTGCCAACTTCTTCCTACTTTCACATGCCCAATAGGCATGCCCTTTCTCCTTGCATATATAGCATTTGGATTTCTTTTCCCTCTTTGTTGTGGCAGTTTTCATTTTCTGTTCCTTCAAGCATTCTGATTCCTTTGTGGAATTGAATGCTTCATTCTCTAGTACAGTTTGTACAAGCAGTTGTTTCCCTTTGGGTGATATACTCTTCTTCCTCCTTGTATTCCACTGGTACATTCTTTTAGGGGTTTCTCTCAGCAAATAACGGCCACTTTGGAAGGCTGTTGAATGTCGAATTGATGGTGTTTCCCATGGATTAGAGCCAGAGCTCTGATACCAATTGTTCACAGGCTTATTGCCACCAATTCTATGTTTCAACATATGTTTCATGATGTTTTGTAGGTTGTGTGATTGTGTAAAATCAATGTAACAGTAAACGGGTAAAAAGTAAACTAAAACTTGACTTTATAGAATATAAGGTTGTGATGATTTTCATAGATCGAAAATCATCTATAAATACTTAACCAAACGTTGCAATGCTTTCACCAAATGTTGTGTTGTTTGAGAAAACGGTTTCTAACCTAACTACCATAACCGCCAAACATTGGGCCTGTTTAGGTTAACCATTTTGACCCATGTTGCAGTAGAAATTCGACCCAATTACAAAGACATAAACTAATTACAGAGTTAACTAAATTTTGTCTTAAACATAAATAATAAACATTGATCTAAAATCATTAGTAGGCTGTGTCAGAAGATTCCGACAAGACAATGGCTTAATGTTCCGTCATCAGCGAGGCAGCGACAAAAACAAAGTTCCCGCGAGCCAACGGCTATGTTAGAAGATTCCGGCAAGACAACGGCTTAATGTTCCATCATCAGCGATGGCGGCGGCTAAACTGAAAAAATAACAAAAACGTTCTAACACATCGATCTTAGATAGATTTCAAAAAAAAAAAGTTTAATTCTGGAAACCAAGAAAACCACCATACCATAAATAGATCTTACAAATTCGAGGCCACCAAACATACCAAAGAGGAACAACCAAGATACCTTATCAGTCAGATCCAGTCAAAACACCACAAAAAACATCACCAAAACCAAAAAAACACCATCGAGACCATTGAATCATCAATGAAACCACTGAAACTCAAACACCACCAGATTTTGCAAGAATCAGTGATGTTGGTGGCAGAATCTGTTCATGGTGGTGGTGGCGGCGAATTGGCAGCGGTGCAATTTGGTGAGAAAAGAGAAAGAGAGATGGGAGTGTATATGAGATGGGAGCATATGAAATTCACTATTTGAATAGTAAATGTGTCAAAGAATCGTATGGAGTAAGCTTTGAGGTTTTCAGACAAAATTGTATTTTCAACAATTGGTGTATTTCCTATTTAAGTCCAATTGTCCAACCAAGCTTGTAACCGAATATTCAATTGGTACATTTAATATTTTTTCTGCCTGCCTTTTATTTTGAAGTTTCTTTATTTAGTTAAGATGTTGACAAGGGCATTATGGGGATTGACCAAAAGTTAAGGATTTCACATTTCACTTTAACTACTTTCACATTATAAGTAGTTAAGAAATATAGTTAAGAAAGATAGTGATATATTTTTATCTTCTAGCCAGGGTTTTCAAAATATCTAATCTAATCAAAGCTATCTTCTCATTCCATTCCCTCTTTTTTAGCATGGATTGACTTTGGGCAAAGAGTCTTTACCCCGATAAATTTTATAACTATACAAAATTTTACAAAGCATTTATGCGGCAATGACCAAAACATACTAACTAATTTTGGATGGATTTCCAAACAATTAATTCTCTTTACCAAAGCATACTGACTAGTTCCAACTGTTGGGAAGGGGACATGATCAATAGAACATGGCTTGATATGGGCTGGGAGAGGGCGCCCATTCCTAACCACTTTCGAAAAGGTTCGCTTATTAAATGTGTTCCAGCACATGTTTAATAAACTCATATAACACAAATGCTAAGTAACTAATGTGACGGTTGGATAGTAAAAGATGAGAATATGATAAATTTTACACACCAGTGACTTTTGATTTTAGGGTACCCGCCATTTGATCCGTAGATTATAATACCCGTTTTGTAAAATTTGAAACGTTTTAATGTATTTTAGGGTGTTTACCGATTATATATAAGTGGCTGTGGGCCCACACAAGCGTCGGTAAATGTCGTCGGCACAGTAAGTCCCGACGGGGCATTCTCGACTATCACTGGCCGTCGAATTGTCATCGGCATCCACTACTTGCAGACGTCATGTCGCCGGCATGACGCTTTTTTGGTCGTCGGGAAAATTCGTGATTGTACTAGTGACGTAAGGTTATGGTCAGTTTTTAAGATATTGTTTTCGAAAATAAAATTGACGTACTGAGTTTTTCCTTTTGTTTTGTAACTTATGGTATAACCTTTTCAATTTCAAAAGTTAATCTCACCATCACTGAATCATCGATCATCTTTTTTATTTTTTTGGTCGATAAATAGTGATATACATGCACGTTGATGTAACTAGATGAGGAGCTTCAACAACTTAACATTCCTTTCAAATCTCTCTTTTCTCGGAAAATCGGTAAGGGAGATTCAGTTAATTTCTAGACTGAGGAATGGATTGGTGACTTAAATCTTACAAATATGTTTCCTCGATTATACGCTCTCGAGCTTGATAAGGATTGTAGTTTAAGTGAGAGGCTCATTCGAGTTGGTGAGACTTTCACTTGGAGTTGGAATTGGAGACGGGCTTTAAGAAGTGGACGGGAGAGGGTTGATTTTGATCAGCTAATCGAGGTGGTTCGTGATGTGATTTTGTCTAATGTTTCGGCTTCATGGAGGTGGTTTCTCGAAAAGTCAGGTAAATTCATTGTCTAATCTATTCGTACTCGAATTGAAAAACAAATTTTTCTTTCTTCAAACAACTTCACTAGATGGTCTAAGTTGGTTCTAAAGAAGGTTAATATTTTGGTGTGGAGAGCCATTCGAGACAGGTTAGCCACTAGAGTTAACCTTGATTTGAGAAACGTACATAGATTTGCATTTAATTTTATGTCCGTATTATGATTCAGAAATGGAAACTATAGAGCATCTGATGGTCTCTTGCAAATGGTCAAACACAATATGGAGTTATGTTTTTCAATGGTGGGGATTTTGTTTGCCTCAACATTCTCATGGTTGTTCATTATTAAACATCATTGATTTCGTTAGGAATTTAAGCCAAAGGAAAAAAGATATGTTCAAGCATATTCAATTAAGATGTTTTTAAGCCGTCTTGTTCTCATCTCTTTGGATAATGTGGTATAGTCGAAATCGCAAGGTGTTCATGGACAAGTCTCAATCTAGCATTGAAGTTTTCAAGGAGATCCAACAATTATCCTACAATTGGATTGGTGGTAGATCCACAAAATTGTCTATTAACTAGAATGATTGGATTAAAGATCCTATAATTGCTTGTATAGATCCTAATAGTTAGATTCTTTGTATCTAGCTTCTTGCTAGTTTTTTCTCTTCTTTATAAAATTCGCCGTTCAAAAAAAAATACGGGCACGTTGATATGGCACAGTTTATTTAACACATTAATTATTGGTAGTAACTACATATAAGTTTAACAATAATTATAATTAGATAAGATATACAAATCTATTTTGTAGCATACTATATAGCATGCATAGATTTTGCAACCCCAACTTACAATGTATCAAGAGAACGCATACCTTAAATATCCGACCATGATTCCTCTATTCCTCTTACCAAACTTGTCTACAGATTTTGCAACCCTAACTTATAGTGTATCAAGAGAACGCATACCTTAAATATCCGACCATGAATTATACCTTATATATATAGCTATAATTCAGCTCGGCTTTTCTCATACACATGCAACAAAAACTACTTAGTTTCCAATCTAGCATTGATCCAGGTTCGAACGCATTCATTCAATTACTGAGAGAAATGTCTTCTGATTGTAAACACTAAAAGGCTCATAGATAAACCAAAAAATATTTGTGATTTTGTTCAATTCAAATTTCACTGCTAGTAAAGCTCTAGCAAAAAAATATGCATGTTTACATTGCCAAATAATTAAGAACAACGATTGAAGTAGTTTTAGCAGTTGAAATTATATTTGTAGGACCAGATTTGGTATTTATTTCATGGGAAAATTCCGAAAATACCCCAGTCGCAGCCTTAACTATTAGGATTTTGCCCCAGCCGCAATTTTATATTTAAAATAGACCGGACGACTAGGCAACTTGTACATCCACCAACCATAAGCCGCCACTTAGCATGTTCTTGGGACACTTGTCGGATGCATGGGTGGGTTGCCCAGTAGCCTAGTCTATTTTGGAAATAAAATTGCGGCTGGGGTAAAAACCTATTGGTTTGGGCTGCGACCGGGATATTTTTGTAATTTTCCCTTATTTCATCTACAAGCACAAAGTTATACAATCTATAATTTTTTGATTTTAAAACAAATGTATGAGAGATGGGTGACCCGCCTATTTGCTACCTGAACAATCATCGCAGGAGTTGCAGTGTCCTTGTTGCCTGGAAAATTTTCAACATAAAAAAATTAGAGGATCTTTATGGGATTACTTCTTAGGAGCAAGAGAAAGGTTTTTGGTGTACCTAATCTTGTCCAGCATAGAAGAAGTATGAGAACATTATAATTGATTTGCAACATCATCAAATTCTAGCCGTCAGTGTTGTTACTGGTGCGATACTCAAAAGGTAAGATTGCTTAGTACAATGACAGAATCACTGTGGCCGGAAGTGTCGCAAATGAACAACCATAACTGTTCTTGTGTGTATATTATCGTTAACTGTTACTATACGAGCTCCATTTATGAGGGTATCGGTTATCTTCTTGGAGTTTCTTGATCGTGTATTATGTGTTTTAGTAAAACAGATTTGTTGGGATTATACTACAGGAACAGTTAAAGTTAATTGATTTCAGTACCAAATCATGGGGATTTCAGTCGATTTTCTCTTCCAACTATATCCGAGACCACAATTATTCATCAACACTGATTTCATTCCGTGCAACTTTTGAAATCCTTTAGCAGATTACTTCATGGAAGAGAGATGGAACCGGAAAATGGATCAAGATTAACAAAACAAGGAAAAAACAGAAGTTTCGATATATTGGAAAAATATGCATGATAGTAAAAGAATAGTAATATACTCTAACCCGATTACTAGTAACTATACCATTAAACTTTTGATCCAACACATCTGGGAAATACGTTCAAATAATGAAAACCAAGAGCAAAGTCATGACTGAAAACACATAGTATGCACAATAGAAGAAACCTTCTTTTTAATAACAATCGCATTAAACATGTATAAGAAATAGTCATTAGTTCCTGTATTATGCAATACTGCTATAGTATATTAAAGATAATGTAGGACCGTGTATAACAACTTATTTCATGACTTATTTAGCTTATCCTAGATAGAGAAATAGAGAGAGAGAGAGAGAGTGAGTGGAGGATCATCATGTAAAGAAAATAAGCATTATGTGTATTACCAAATGATGAAACTCACCTCACAAATGAGGTTTACAAATCTTTATATAGTACTAGGAATATTAGATTTAGGCTTGTACATGTTTAGCCCTTGAACTTCCTAGTTTATGATAAATGAACATATAACTTATGAAACTACTTTCTAACACAACCTATTACATGTTTCAAGAATATAATGACCGACACTTCATAATATAAAAATACAATGCTAACAATCTCCCCCTAAGTGTGGGTCATTGAAGGTTGCGTGACGTCTTCATCTTTGTCTTTAAACTTTAACATTCATTGCTCTTGACGTCTTTAGAAAACATTAGATAAGTCATTGTTCAATGTTCATCATTCTTTGTTCCTTCATGCTTTGTGATCTTTGTAATATGACTTTTCTTTGTTCTTTGGTGTTGCGGTGAGTTCATCTGCCTTATGTCACTACTTCGTCTTTGTAGGTTAATCGTCTTTCCAACATGCTTATACATCTTAAGCCTTTATCATACATTCATTTGTTGTTGCCGTTCTTTCACTTTGATCTTTGTCACTTAACTTTGTAGATTCTTCTTTTTGGCGTAGAATCTTTCTTTGACTGTTGCTTTCCTTTGATCTTAGTGAGAACTTTCTTTTGACTTTGAGATGTATGTATGAGCATGTGGAAACTAGTGTGTGGTGGTTGTACCTGCATAAACTTGTTAGTAATAAAGCAACCGGTACTTACAGGTTCGAAATTAGAGATCGTCAACAGCATATTGTGAAGACTTTCTCCAACCCTTACCATGGCCGTTCCTAATCGGATACCCTCGAAAGCGCTTACACAGACATACCGAAGTACACCCACGATTAGGTGAGTCGCTGGAGATCACCCCACGACTGTAGACCGTTTGGAATCCACCGAAAACACTAAGCGTAACTCACAAGAGATTACCGAAGTGACCTGCTGTCAGGGCTGTTTGATGTTGACCCTGGCAGGAGTTTCCGTTCAATCATTGAGAAGTACATAAGTAAATTCTCTCATAAACGTTCTGGCAGATTGCTAAGACCTGCGTAGGACTCTAAAGTTTACATCTGGCGTCCATTGATGTAGAACAACCAGTGTAATAATATCGTGTGTTCCTATGAGATCTTTTGATGAATCTCTTGGCTCTAGACTCAATAAGTGCACATTTAGTCATCGGAGGAATGGAGCAGAGTACCTCCTTTTCAATATCAACACACTCGGAATGAGTGGTCAATAGATTATGCAGGGTTCTCCGTGAGAATGAAACAAGTATCTTTTGAGAGATACCCGAGTGGCTAGAAGGTTTAAGTGCAGTGCGTCACTGGGTCCATGACGTCTTGTCTTCAATACCGATGTCACCTTAGTAACAATCAGTAGCATATGAATTGAACCCGGTGTCTGACCTATGGTTGAATATATGGAGGGCTCATTTCTTTTCACCCTTTCTCATTTCATTTCTTTTTAATTCTTCAACCCCTTCTTTCCCTTTCATTCTTTACTCCTTCTTTTAATCATACCTAAGGACTTCTAATTCTATCTATTGGAATTGTCCTTGGGTAGATCCCTCCGGTTCTGGCGGATCATAGGACGGTTTTTCCTAACCTTAGTCACCTTATATCACCATGACTATCCTATTGTTGCCATAAACCATTTGCTTGAAAATCTCTCAAAGTGTTTATGATCATAAAACACATTTTTGTTAACACATTGAGAGTTTTGCACTTTTGAAATACTCCCCCTTCACATGTGCTCATGAGATGTTAAGATAAATTTGCACATGTTGGGTAGAGTTGGCACTTTTTGAATTGATCCACTCTTAATAGACATATACCCGAGGGACACGTTTACGTTGCTTAGTTAAAGAGATCCATTATCAGCTTTTAGGTGACAACTAGCTCTAATAACTAACTTGAAGTTGTTAACATTCCTAAAAAGGAAGTTAGACCCGTCATAGTAAAGGTCTAATTAAGAGTTTCTCGAAATGGTACTTTTCTACTTGGATAAATCCTTTCGAATGCTAACATTTTTGTTTCGTCAATTCGAGAGTCAATAGTCTAGTATAAGACTTTTATGTCTTTAGTTACGAGCTCGAGATTCTTCCACAACTTTTGAACATTTTTTGATCACATTTAATCACGTCTTCTCCCCCTCAAAAATAGCATACCGTGATATTTTTTATATCAACTGATGAAATAAAAGCATTTGGAGAGAAAGACGGACATTTTCGCATGAAATTGGAACATTTTCTTTTTGATTTTTATACTCCCCCTCAAAGAAAGCATATTGTTTAAACATAAGGTTTAAAATCAATTTTAATGGATTTAGAGGGAGTTTTTTCTATGAAATACGAGTTATGTACTGAAATGTACACAAGTCATTTTGTTTTGAGGCTAAGTGCTTAAAAAGTTTTAAAACCTTTGATTGATTAAGCACTTTCCTTTCTTTTGAAGCCCGGGTTTCGTACTGAAGTATACGAAAGCCATTGTTAAAAGAAATTTTGAGAAACGACATGTTTTAGAGAACATTTAAATGAACTCTCGCTCAAGCATATGTACATATCCGTGTCATTGTTGAATGGCATTTCTAGAAACGTACATAATATCTGTAGGACCGTGTATAACAACTTATTTCACAACTTATTAGCTTATTCTAGAGAGAGAAATAGAGATGTAGAGAGAGAGAGTGAGAGTGGAGAAGACCATGTGTAATGAAATATGCTATGTGTATTACCAAATGATCAAACTCCCATACAAATGAGGTATCCTATGCCTTATATAGTGCTAGGCATAGTAGTTTCAAGGCTTATACAAGTTTAGTCCTTGAACTTCTAACTTATTGAATATTGAACATATAACTTCTTAAAACCCTTTCTAACGCAACCTATTACACGATTCAATAATATAATGACCGACACTTCATAATATAAAAATACAATGCTAACAATCTCCCCCTAAGTGTTGGTCATTGAAGGTTGCGTGACGTCTTCATCTTTGTCTGTAAACTTCAACATTCATTGCTCTTGACGTCTTTAGAAAACATTAGATAAGTCATTGTTCAACGTTCATCGTTCTTTGTTCCTTCATGCTTTGTGATCTTTACACCATGACTTTTCTTTGTTCTTTGTTGTTGTGGTTGTTTATCTGCCTTATGTCACTACTTCGTCT
>LBNU01006753.1:4512-20558 GCA_014162995.1 Artemisia annua | reverse complement strand
GCATGCGCCTTTTCTTGTTGTCCGAATAATCGCTGATGCGCTTTGAGAACGCATCAACCTTTTGGCGACGCCAAGGAAGGGATATGTCATTGTCCTCTTCCTTGCGCCGTCTTCCTCTGGACTTCCAGTGTCCCGTTTCTTTATCCTCGTTGTCCGAGGAACTGCTTGAGGAAGAATCGCTTCTTTTACGGCGCTTGCGTTGTTTTTCATCAGAGTTCGAGCTAGAAGGGCTTTCGCTTGGGAAAAATCGTTTCCCAGATTTGTCATAAGCTCTTCTGCTTCCAGATCTAGAAGACCCTTCGCTTGGTGAGCGCCTTGGTCCAATTCTATCGTGGACTCTGCGACTACCTAGCCTAGAGAAAACGGGTGTGCGTCGTCCATTACCCTCGTATTCCTCCGAGTACTGCGAGTTAGATGGTGTACCAAGTCTAGAGTGGACATCGGTGCGCCTCTCGTTATGCTCGCGCTCTAGGTAACGCGGTGGAGATGTTCCATTGAAGTTAAGCCGAGTGTGTAAGTTATGACTCGACCTTCTTCTTGACTCTTCTTGCAGGAGATTATTCAATGTATCAAAATTTCGTGATACGAAATTTTTTAACATTGTTTCTTGAGTATCTTCTTCTAGCGCAGTAATGTTTTCTTCTAAATTAATCCTCCTCTCTTTGTCAGGTGCACCTGGCGGTGCTGTGTTGTCCATAGCAGTTGCCGTCTGGTGAGGAGTAGTAAAGAGAGTGCGCTGAATATCCTCATTGTTTGGGACCACCGTAGTGGTCTGAGTCGTTGCAGCGGGCAACTCCACTGTTGGGATGATTGGGGTTGATTCCAATTCTTGGTGACCAGGCGCACTGGTTGTCCCAGTGGTTTGCCTAAGGGTCGGATCCGGGTAGTTCCTCCTTGGAGGGTCGCCGCGTGTCTTATCCATCTGCGGAGTCCGCTGGCTTGCGTTTTTGTGTTTCGTCATCCTAGTTCTTAGTGTAGGGTCCCACGGATGGCGCCACTTGTTGATACAAAAGTTGGGCGTTCCTTGTTTGGGTTCCTGTTCTCGTATCAATTAGATGATAATGCTTGGGGACCTGCGCACTATGAAAGCAACAAACACCGTTAGGCTTATCGAGGGATTGTCTCCCCCGATTATCCTCCGGCGTGAGAGTAAGTAATCGAATTTAGGGTTGTGAAGAGTTTAGGGTTTGTAAATCGTACCTTAGACGAGAGCTATGATGCCCTATTTATATACACGTAACCGATAAGGTTTCGTGCTCCTCACTCTTCGGCCTATTCGCCGATATCGGATATTTGGTATATATCTCCTTTATTTAGGAGATATCCCGTATCTAATCCATTAATAACTTTGGGCTTGGGCCTTGTGGGCCCAAACCCTCTAACTGGTAGTCCAGTTGTTGTTATAGCGGCCCACTCGTGGTGGGCTTAAGTGTTAGTATTGTTTACTAATCGGGTCCGTGACCCGAGTGGAGACTATACGTCATCATCTCGTGTTTAACATAATATGAAGGTCATGTTGTTTAAGTATGTGAGAATAGTCATACATGTGGGTCTTATCTTTTCATTCAAAGTAAAATTTATTTAATTATTTATCTATTTTGTGATTGGTGACCTTAAACCTATCATGTTTATTTTAACTTTGGAGTATCTCAATCCTTATGTAGAAGCTCTATTGTTAAGTTGCTCCCAACATGTTCCATAAAATGCTAGTGAATACCTTTTGCTTTTGATCATCAAAGAGTGAAGAAATCCAAGCTACTAAAGGCATCAAAATGTGAAAATGGTGTCGATTTCGTTAGCAACATACCCGATCCCATCATCGAGTTGATCCTTCAAACCCTTCCAACAACGGAAGAAGTAGTTCGAACCAACATTTTGTTGACACGATGAAGGTATTTACGGACTTCTATTCCAAATTTTCCATCTCTAGAAATATATGTAAAAAAATTAATCGATATTAACGCATAATAAAAAGTATATGTAAAAACTTGCGCGTACACGTGTATAATAATTATATAAATATAAAAGATTTAATATAATTTTATAGAAAAATCTTAAACTTTACACAACCATAAATTTGTAATTGTCTGAATAGTGAACTTTAAAACAAAATTATTGAAACAGTATTACTCGAAGCTGCCCAAAATTCAATTATTACTCTTTCCGTCTCAATTTATTTGTCTTCTTGTGACTTTTTGAAGTATTTCTTTTTCAACTTTGACTTTAACTATCTTCTTTTGTGTTATATAATACTTGATACAACAATATATGAATGGATTTGGTTTTAAATATATTTTCATTAGTATAATTTTTACCGTGTTCAATTTCATCTAAACCATTTCCATAAATTGTTAATTGAATAACTAGGGTTTCGAATGAACATTGAATAAGTTTGGAGTTTTTGTTGTTGTGTGTTAAAATTGATAAGGGGGTTATGCTCGGATTTGTAGTATAAACGCTCGTTCATGTTTAATTTGAGGATAACAATTTTCTTGGTCGAATCTTGATATGAGTGGCGTTGGGGTGGCGTTTTGGTGGTGGTCGGAGGTTGGTGGTGGCCGGAGGTTGGTAGCGGTCGCCGGAGAAGGTGAAGTGGTTTTGTTATTTAAGTGAGATGATGAGGAAGAATATGTATATGTAATTTATAATAAGACATAATAAAGACAAAATAGTACTACATGTGACACATGTCACAAATGCAGTGGAGTCGCCCAATAGTCAAGTCGCCCTGAGCTATTTTGGGAAATGAATTATTTTTAGGCTAGAAAAGGGATCGTCATTGGGCAACCGAGCTACTTTAATTTGGGAATTTTCTAATTTATAAATTGTCACAATGCTTAACTTTAAAACAAACTTATTGAAAAATTATTATTCGTTATACCATATGCCCAAAATTCAGTTAATTACTCCCTTCGTCCCAATTTATTTGTCCTATTTTGACTTTTTAAATCTTTTTTTTTTTTTAACCTTTACTATTTTCTTATATGTTATATAATACTTGATGCAAAATTTATGAATAGATTGGGTTTTAAATGCACTTTCATTGATATAATTTTCATCAAATATTATATAATATAAACAAAAATACTTAAGATCAAAGAAAGAGTTCAAAATGACAAAATTGGACAAATAAATTAGGACCGAAGGAGTATATATTATCAACCATTATACTATTTGTCCAAATATTAGTTTAGCTATAGAGTTTAACCAAATACGTAGTATATGAAATTTAGAATGGTACTTTGGTGCACAATAAGCATGTAGCTCACCAACCATTCCAAAGACGGAAAGAGTAATGTCACAAATATTTAGACACGTCTCGAACACTAACCTTTTAAAACTCAATTTATACATCCCAAAACCAACCCCACAACCTCAAACTCACGAAAAAATAATGTCATCGCAAATCATGGAAACAGCAGAAACTTACACAGGGGAGGACATATGTAAACAAAAAACGCAAGCCCTATTAACCAAATTTAACCTCCCAAAAGGGTTGATCCCAATGACCGACGTGACCGAAGTTGGTCACAATACGGCCACTGGGTTCGTATGGGTTCGCAGGAAGAAGAAAACCCAACATTTGTTTAGTGAAATAGGCCGTAAAGTGTCGTATGATGTCGAAGTGACTGCATTTGTTGAGGAGGGGAGGATGAGGAACTTGACTGGTGTTAAGAGTAAAGAGCTTTTGATATGGGTTGGGATTTCGGATATTATTGTTGGCCATAATGGGAATGGGAAGATTACTTTTGGGACTTCTTCTGGCTTGTCTCGTACATTTCCGGTTTCGGCTTTTGAACAAGTGGATTAGTGACTATTGTTTGTGTTTTTAATCTTGTGTTTTAGTAGTTTCTTATGCAAAGTTTGATTACGAGTTTTTAACGAATTTCAAGTATCTATTTACAGAGTGTCTTATTTACTTACTTTTTCGTTTAATCAGCTTAATGACATTTGATAGCTTATCAACTAAATATTGGTTACGAGAAAAGTGAGCTTATCGGCTTTTTTTGAGTTTCGATTTTAATAAGCTGATAAGCCTAGGAAGTATGCTAATCCTCAAACGCACTACGTATTTGTATGTATCTCTCATTCTCTCTTTAGTTGTTATTCTAATGGTATGTTTGGATTAGGTTTCACTTATGTTACCTTAATTTTCTATCAGTACTTTGCAATTGGCGTGGTCTGAGTAAATGACTACCTGTTGGAGGTGGCAGAACGGGTGTATTAGGTAATGGATTAAAACGAGTTTGGGTTAGAACGGGTACTTATAAGTGTGTATTGTAACTTGATTGACTGCCCATTTTGCCACCTGTATTTTTTAGTAATTTTTTGTTTGTCAATTAGTGAATACACCACCCATTTCATGATGTTGAAGAAGAATGTATACAGTGGACTTAACATGGTAACTCGACTCGACACAAAATGGAATTAGAGAGTTTTTGCCAAAACAGTTTTAAGTCCAATTTGCATCATCATCAGTTGAAACAATAGCTCACAGATGATCCACACCATATTGTCATCTTATTTCAAATTGATGGCCTAGTCTTGTCAGAGGACAGTTTGGTGGGTAACTACTATCTATGTTGGCATATCTATACTAAAAGTAATTATCAACACCCTGAACATAAACTGCTCCACTTTGAAGAGCCTATATCATGAGACCTGCTGTTGGTATATCTATACTTACGTTTAAGTCGATGCTTTGTGATCTCGAGTAAAACATCCAAAATGCATTGACCTCTATAGACTTAAATGAAATGACCCAATATAAAGAGTTAATATAAAAAAGTTTACACAAGGACCGAACGTGAAATTTCGAGTAAACCACAGGGACAGTTTTGGCGGGAAACATTCGCACTTTAACTTTATGCAGAAGCTATACCGTCAAGTTCCTCCAAAATGTTTGATAACGTTTGATCATCAAAGAATGAAGAAATCCAAGCTACCAAAGGCATCGAAATGCGAAAATGGTGTCGATTTCATTAGCAACATGCGAGATCCCATCCTCGAGTTGATCCTTCAAGATCTTCTGACAATTATCTCCTAATAATCAATTTTTTGAGTGTTTGGCTAAGCTAAAGCTACTATTGAAGATTATCTTATTTTCTAATATATGGGTTGGTGGGTCAACTACCAGATTGTAATACTCAAGTACTAGTAATACTTTTCAAACTTGCAGAAACAAAAGTATGCTCAACTGCTTAGGTAAACTTACTACATGAAACAATGCTGAACACCTGAAAAATGATTATAACGAATGAGTCGCCGTAAATACCATGTTTTGTTAAAACTTATACAGTATCACATAATCACTTTCTAAAAATTCTCAATATTCCAAACTACACACTTTCAAGAGTCTATAAGACTATATCAATTAACAATCATAAACAAATAAACAACAATAGTTTAAAGAAACTCACCATAACCAACCAGATTTTCATTAGCCAGTTTACGGGACACATGCACCAAAATCAACAGAACCATCATCAACATCAACTGAATCATCCTCAATCTTCCTCAATCTTCCTCTTAGTACTATTACTGCTACTACATTTTTACAAGACCAACAATGCATGATGTAAACTACGCATATACAAACATACAAGTATGCATAATCACATACCCTCAAACCAAACTGCGAGACAAATATTTTAACTTGTATGAAACAAATAGATAAAAGAAAAGATAATCCAGTTACTCCTAGTAATATTGGTTCACATTAGTATTCACAAAAATACTTCACAGAAAATGTGGAAACGATTGATCCACCAAATCAGATGCCCCCATTTTTAGTTATCTATCCTCATTACAAAAAGACGAGATCATCAAGCACCATAAGAACTACCGTGCAGCCAAAGTTAAAAGCAAACCAAAGTGATCACTGGGCAAAACAGGTAGCTCCAAATCGGGTTTGCCTTTCCTCTGCTTCATATATGTCACTTCTGGTATACGTTCTGTCCCAACCATATTAATACTTTCAGCTTTGAAATCACGCAAACTGATCAAGAATCGGTCAAGGCGTTTTTGCAGTTTCCAATTAGCAGACAGCATCAGATTTGCCTTCGTGTCATAAGTCCATCCAATTTCTTTAGGTTTTAGTTCAGTCCAAGCATCAATCCATCCATCTGGCAGTGGAAACTCACCATCCAATTTGTCATCCCAATTCATATCACCACAAAGGATTGCGTTTGGGTTTTTCTTGAGAAAGTCAACAGCTTCGTTTGCTTGTCTGACACGTTCTTTACTATACATTTGGTCCCATTTTGGTGGGCCAGGGCAGGGGCTCTCGAGATGAGAGGTAGCTACCACTAAAGGAGTGTCGCCTTGGGTTGAAACCTCTGCAATGCATAACTCTCTTCCCATTGCAGAATAACTGAATTGCTTACATCCAAAGGATTTCACAGGCAATTTGCTTAGCTGCAAATTTCATTAGATTATGTCAAAAACACCTTTTCTTTCCTATTTCTTTTTTAACTAAAACATAGTTGTAAAATTCAAATAATTTATCATCATATTCACAAATTGCCCTGTGTCATCTTGAAAGGGATTATTGCAATTTGAAGAATCTGATAATTGATTGCATAAAGCTGGGTAATTTTACATTTATACCATTAATCAGCTTTGAATTTTACCACTAATTAATGCAGATTCATCCCAAAGAAAACCCAAAATGGGTCAAAACTCAAAAGTTTATTTGGGAAGTAAAACAGGCAATATGATCCTTACTTCCTTAGCAACATTTCAATAAATAAATTAGTTTATAAAAAAGATTCTTAAATGCGGGAATATAATTCGTTAATTTGAGAAAGATTAAAAATACCTACACAAAATATATGAATGGTGATGATGTGGTACCTGCATGCAAAAGTATGGCCTAGTCATCGCCTTGTCATAAGAAACTGAGCACTTATACGACTTCCACCAATTGGTTCGTTGAAAAATGGCATAGATGTTAGGAGTAACCTCCTACAATATATGAATATAAACACGGTCACATTAACACAAATACAAAACATCCATCCATCCACCCATGAAAGTAACAACGTTTGATTTAGTGCATAGTTTATTTTTAATCAAAATTTTATAATTCCGCTATATGTTGTTAACATGTAAAAATGATAATGGCTGAATGGGTTATTTTATCTTTGACAATTTGACCAAACGTAAAAATAACAATACATGATCCAACCTTTACAATACCTGCAAACATATGACATCTGGGGAATGCAATTGAATAATATCACCAATGGCTCTCATTCTTATACGAAGCTCGATATTCTCTGCAAACCACACATTGTAACTCAAAATTTTCAATGTCCTCAAATCCTCTTTAGCTCGAGTATCATCTGGAAACCATTAATCAACATTATTGTATGAAAAGTTGAAAACACATCAAGCAATTATCAAAATACGATCGCTACAGAAAGACTTTGTGCTGTATTCAAGAATCAATATCAGCATATATGAGCAACAAGCAATAACTAAGCTTCAATATTTCAAACTCACCACAGCCAACCAACGCTTTACCAGCGGATTTAATGTCACGAGAACCTCCCAAATCAAAAGCATCATCATCAACTGTAACTGCATTTACACAAAAGCACAACCAAAATTAATAAATGAAACTATAGTTTTGTCGCCAATGCTAGTAGAGGGGGGAAAACACACAACACCAGCAGCAGAACAAATAATTCATGGGGACGGAAAACATCAAAAGACTCACCCAAACAAACAGTAATATCAGCAGTCGGGAGTGGTTTACCAAAGCACAACCAAAAATAACAAATGCAAATCCAGAAGTACGACTCAATTATACCAGCTTCACAAGCTAAATATCCTTTATACTTTGGTTTCTATCTTAGTTTTTTTATCTTCTAGTTATGATAATCCTATCATGTTTCTAGTGTACAAGTTACTGAAGTTAGTGGCTTATCTGCTTATGATTTCTAAACAGATATTCAATCACCCTCCTGAATGTTGTAAACGCAATGAAAAGACTGCCGTGTATGAGTTAATCGCAATATATCAAGAAGACTACTTGCTCAAAAGTTAAGTCAGCCGAAAGCATGAAAACAATAGTATAAACTCACCAAAATCAACCGCCTTTTTGTTACTCGATTTAACCCCACGAGACGCGCCCAAATAAACAACCTCATTATCAACATCAACTAAATCATCCCCAACCTTCCTCTTATTAGTACTACTACTAACATTACTACATTTTTGCAGCAAAGGCAAAAACACATTCCCAACACCCTTTGAACCCAACTCCAATTCCTGATCATCGAGATTCAAATTCGACAAAAACGACGAGTTTCTAGTCCCACAAATCTCACAGCTTGACAGTTTATAAGGATTTAAAAAGGTACAAGCTTTACAAGACCATTTTTCAAGATTCGAAGTGGGTTTTGAAGATGATGAAAATTGTGAAGTGGGTTCTGAATTTGAGCAGATTTGGCAAGTGGGTTTGAGAGAATTTGGGTTTATGAATGTGCAACTTGAACATGTCCATGAAGAAGACATTGTTATTAATTTGGGGGAAATTGAAATTAGGGTTTTTGTGGGGTTTTTGAAAAGAGGGAATGAAACCGTTTTTAAGAGTCCGAATTTGAAAGGTAACATCTGATTTGCCCGCGTATCTCGTACTATTTGGGACTTTGATTCTTGGATAGGTGATATAACTGATGAGCATGGGTGTTAAAAAAACCGAGAAACCGACAATCCGAGCCAAACCGTTCAATCCGAAACCAAAAAATCTTTTTTATATAATAAAACAAAACCACAAGTGGGGACTTTTATATTTCAAAAAACTCAACCTTCCTTTATCGAGTAATAATTAAATTATTATTATTATTATTTTTTAAAATTTTTGACTAAAAAAGCTTAAAAGTTTCCTAATTTGACAAAAATTATAACTATAAATTAGGGCTGAGCAAACGGACCGACCGACAAAACCGACCAGACCGGACCGGACCGACCACATTCGGTCCGGTCCTCGGTCTAAGCATTTTGGCTAATTCGGTCCTCGGTCCGGTCGGTCCGGTCCGGACCGACCAAAAACCCGAAAAAACTTGTCAAATCTTGCCTAATTGGACCGTGATCACCCTTACTATAAATCGTTTCAGGTTAAAAGTGCTACAAAATATGTGTCAAAAATATGAAGAAATAAAACTTTAAAAGGATGGGGAAAATATATAATATCTTTAGGGTTAAAACAAAAGTTAAGAAAAACAAATTCACAACCAAACACAGCCAAATTTTCTCCAAAATCCTTTACCTTCCTAGATTTCTTTCATCACAGCGAAATCAACCAACAAACCCTAATTTTACCAATACAAAATCGGACTCATCAAGTATCAGGTTTTTGAAAACTCGATCGATCTAGGAGGTTTAATGGTGTCAAAAAACAAATCAATCGAAAAAACTATACAGGATACTTAATTTCGGTAAGATTTATCTTTTAAAGTTTATCAATTTCAATAACTAAATGTCTACAATCGTATGTGTAGTAAAGATTGAAACTTTTCTAGGTTTTACGCTATAATTATTGAAGAAGTATATAATCGATTTCAAAGGTAGTTATATTAGGCTTTCTTAATGAACCGTTTCTAGGTTTTTGTTACAGGTGGTGTTGATGCTTATTCGTGGCTTCACAAAGGAGGTACAATTTCTTAGTCTACTTTGTAATGTTAAAATTTTTGCAATACATTATTTTTTTTTCAATGTGTGTTTGAGATTAGATTTTTACGTTTGCTTATACTAGTTATAATACCCGTGCACGCACGGGGTTTTTTCTAAAACTTTTTGTTAGTATTATTATTGATTAAAAATTTAAAATCCATAAGTTTTACTTTTTGAAAAGGTAACTTTGGCTAACTGAATAATTATGACATTAGATTTAATTGGTTATAATGATGTATTTTTATTGATGCAAACTTGTAAGCATAATCAGTGTATAAAGTATTATTACACAAAATGCACTGTAAAAGACTTTCGATCCATTTTACCTGTTTCCTTGTAGCTAAGTTCTTTTTTTAGCCATTTAAAACGTCAAAGATATAACATAACCCGAATCAACTCATTCACAAAGTATGGGTCAAAATTGCCATCAATTTTAAAATATACGACTTTCTAAAATAAATCAATAGCATTGTTTAACATCCCGTGCGACTTCTGCTTAAACTTAGATGATCGTGATAACATCAAGCACACCCTCCCCTTAAGAGCATAATTTATATCTCCAAACCTCTACCATTATTTCCTGATAGATATGCTCATGTTAAAGAGGAGTAGAATTCAAGCCACCCTTAAGAATAAACTGGGGTGTAGGCTCGTGATGAGATTTATCTCCCATAAATGATTCAATATAGGACAATACACAGACATATATGGCTTATAAGAAAAGATAACAAAATAATTGAGACGCCGATACTTTCAAAGGTTGCTTTGCTACATAAGATTAAATACACCAATAAACTTTTGCACTCAAACTTTTAATGTGCAAACAGTGCTGGCATGTTTCCATAAGAATGTATAACCTAATTAAACATCTTAGGCCATTCTATACCAACTGCAAACTGTTATCTCATGAATATATCTCACGATCGTGGTTAACAATATTTATTACTTTAGTTGTTTCCATAATATTTTGGTTTCAAAATTAAGTTGCTCACTGGAAGATTGATCATGGCTATATATGAATATATCTTTGCAAAAAAATGTCGTATTGGCTGAGCATGTGCAACAGTTTTTCTCCTAATTGCCATGATCAATAAAACAATCAAGACATTGACATGATTACATTAGTTTAGCTAAGTGATGTATCAACTTACTTGAATACAAAGATATTACATTGTGGAATTCATTCCGTAAACTTTTTGTACATGTTAGATTGAAAGTGTTGATATTCCTCACCCTTTTACACTGCTTTAAAAGGAGCCTCATGTTGCCACATTGACCTTCTCTTTTCCTCGCGGGCTCGCCTAGTGGCCCATGGCCACAACTGCAATGTGAAATATGTATGAACATCATAGAGTTTATGACAGTCAAATGTTGAACACGTGTCAAAGACGAACAGGTGAAAACGATGACTACATAAGAAACCGACCATTTATGATCAGTAGTATTTATATGTTGTCTATTTAGGGGGCATTTGGATTACCTTATTTTCTGGGTTTAACAGATTATTTAAAATTAAAAGAGCTCTCAAGTCTATTTTTTTCAGGCTTAAAAGTTTATCAAGTTGAGCATACGAAGTTAAAAAATGATAACATCGTATTGATAAGCCTTTAACATAATAAACTGAGCTTATGTGCTTTTTCGGTTTTAAATAAGCTCATTAGTCCGGAATATAAGCTAATCCAAACACCCTCCTTAGGCCTTGAGCAATGATCCAGACACTGGAATGGAAAAAAGAAACAACTTCTCCTATATTAGGTGTTCATGGTTCAGTTTGGTCAAGTTGGTTCAATCATTCTTGTTTCCTACTTCATCGTTGCAATTAGTTGTTTGCCATGAGTCATGTTTACCTCCCACGCCATTGCATAAAACACACTGTCAGAACATGTTTAAATATATAAATGGTCCACAATTTTAGTCACTTTTTACAGTGGTAACGCATGTCATCTTCTAATCCTGATCTGACCGTCACTTGGAACTTAAGCAAATTATTCAATTTGTTTCAACAATGTTTATCTCTTATTGGCGTCGACACATGATATATGCAGGTCAGGTGATTGCATTGTGTAACACTTTAAAACATGGAACGTAATTATTTTTTATCAAGAAATATGCAGCAAAAATGAAATATTTACTTACGTTTATGTGTATGGTTCGCCTGCGGTATCTACATCCGCATCTGCAATGGAATGGTTTCACTGGATGACTATCAGCATCAAATTCAATAGCATAGTCCTGCATCAATTCTCAAAACATTAAACACACCTGCTTAACCTTAAACTCATTAGATTAACAGGCCATGGCTCATGGTTACTTACCCAAATAACTCCTGCATAGCCTTCACATCTCTGGCCATGAAAAAAGCATGCTGCAAATTCAAAAATCAAACTTAAATTCGGTACAAAAACCATGGAAACAAAGACGTCCACAGTAAAACAAAACTAAGGGGGTGCTTTAGTAAAGCTTATCTTTATAGAATTATGTATTTTTGGAATTCCCCAATCCATCCAGACGTAAATCGCTAAGTATTAGCTTTCCCACATGATACGTGCTCCCCTATTGGTTTAATTTGATTTTCTTAAAATTATCCATTTTTTCTCTTAACACTCAGCATCACCATGAAACCACTGCTGGAAACTTCAACTAAACATGTTTCAATGAATTTTAAACTGGAGAACCAAATTATTCTCATTACTAATTATGGAATAATATATATGCAGACGTTAATGTAAATATTTGCGGACACCACTTTTTTATTTGGCAAAATCCTACGTAAACTTTACATCAACACAGTACACTTACTTCACCGAAATTGAGTATAAATCTATGCTTATCAAAATAGCAGCAAAACCAAGGCGACATATCTTGAATTCCACCAAATTCCTAAATCTAGACGAGATAACAAAACTTTATGATTCACACAATGCGTCAATGTATAACAAAATCAACCCATAATTCATGTTACAACATCAATATATCATTCAAATCACTATCAAGCAACATAATTTCAAAACAGATTGCAAAGAGGAAGGAACAAAAGAATCACAATCCTAAAAGTCGATAATATTACGCTCTAGACAAAATCAAACACATATTTCATAACTACTTATGGCCTAGCGATAACTTGACAAACATGACATTCGACATACCCTGAAAATGGTTATAACTGTTTCTTCTAGGTTATGCACTTATGCTTAGTAAGCACTCATGATTTCCTCACAATAGCAACATCCCATTATCAGCTACAAAATGGGCTTCTAACTTAAGATCATCAGTAAGGCTGGTAACTATTTCATTCTTTAGTGGGCCAAAACTAAGTTGTTCTCAAGCTACTAATTTGATGTCTTATGGAAGAAAAGTAACATCAATATACAAATTTACATCATATAATGTTCCCGATAGCATTAAGTGTTTTATACATGACTTTACGCACTACATGGGCATTCAAACGAAGACAAACCTGTTTAGGCAGAGCTTTGTCACCATCAACATCGTCAAAATTTTCATAATCGACGCCTCAACTTCGGAAGTTCCTGGTTTCACTCTACTCTGCATAAAAATAAAAAAATAAAAACTGAAATAAATCAAAATTTAAAACAACAATACACCACGGGCCTTTCAAAAAAGCTGCTAAGTGTTGCATGCATACCTGCTCACACCTCTCTTCTAGTTCATAAGGCCGCCAGTTTGGGTGTAATGGATATTATATATCTGTAGGAGGTTATAAATCGTCAGTCTAAACTCGTGTCAAGTAACTTACTTCAGTTCATGCTAATATGCAAAATTTTCAAATGTACAATATGCAAAATTTTCAAATGTACAAACACAAATATCTATACTACCACAACAAATACTTATGAAAGAAAAAGCATATCAGTCTTAGCGGTTATTTTGAGTGCTAATTACCCTAAAAATACAGATTTTATACCTGTGTGGCCTCTAGGACCATAAGAATGACACGCCCTCATGGCGTTATAAGACCCGAAGTAATCCCAGAAGCTCCTCATCGTTCATTCTAAGCTACTGAAAGTAGAAATTTCATTTAGTAAGGTCATCTTTACCAATATAACTAATGAACAACAATGATCCAGTAACTCAATTATCATCATATGCACTAACTATTCGCCCACTAAGATGACATATTCTAATTACATATCCTTATTAATCCGCAATACATTTAAAGAATAGTCGTTTCTATGACACCAACATATTAGCGTAAGTTACCACTTAACACCCGTTCCCAAAACTGATAACAGTGTATGAACTCATAAACCAACACATGTACAAAATTTATACATAAATCAACAATTAGAGCCATGAGGGATTAAAAAAATAATAATAAATCACCAATTAGTCCCCTAAAAATCATAAAATCAAAGACAATTAAACAACCAATTCAGAACCAACAATCCTGCTCTCTGATTTTTATTAATAAAATTAGAGCTTGAATCAAACCTTAGCTTCAATTTTTAATAAAATTGAAACAAAATTATCAGCAAAATCGTAAAAAAAATGATATTCAATCATACCATTGAAGAAGATTCATTTAGGGTTTGAATCGGCACATTGGGGTTGCAAAAGATTTTCTGTTGGAAGTGTGAATCGATAGTCGATTGTTTGATGTGGTTGTTATTGTAAATTTTAATTTTCAACCCTTAATGTTTGTAAATTACTCCGCCTATTTTAAGTTTTAATTTTTTTATACTTTTGACACATATGTTTTTTTACCCAATTTACTAAACAAACGAATTATGATTATTAACAAACGAATTCTTGTTATTTTTCTTGCTAAATCAAGTAATATATTTAGTTTTTTAATTATTATTTTTAAATAAAGATAATAATAATAATTCAATTATTACTTAATAAGGTATGATTTGATTATTTTGAAATGAAAAAGTCTCCACTAATGGTTTTGTTTTATAAGGGAAAAGATATATGAAGGTTGTGATTCTAATGGATTCTACAAGTGTTCTTTTCAAACTTCTACTCTTTATAGCTTAACTAATCATGGGTTTATATTCTAAAAGGGTTTGTACTTTTTCTGTAAATTTTGTTTAGGGGAAAAAGTTTTGTTTCAGTTTGTGGAAAAAATCAGTCTTTGATAAGCAACGAACCGGGTTTGGGTCAAACTTAGTTTTCTCTTTTTTATCCATAACTTTCTTTCTGTTGTTGATTAATTTTGTTACGAATCGGATAACATCTTTGTACATTAATTCGTTTTTCACATGTTATATGCAGGTACCAACATCATCTCACAATGTATAAAATGTGCAACTCACACTATATAATCAAACCGTCAATGTGTTATAAAGTTATTGGTAAGCAATGGGATGTTGGTTCTTTCTTTCTTTGGCCAGGTTAGTATTTAGTTGCGATGTGAGTTGACGTGGGCGCTTCTTCTTTGTTCTTTCGTCAGGTTACTTGCAAAACATGTATGTAAGGAGCGAATATGCCTTGAAACTCTGACATAAATTGAAGAACAAAGTGTTGAGGTGAGTACCAATCATTTGAACCTACATGTTAACTAATATTCTAACTGTTATTCTATCTTTAATGAGTGTCAGGTTTTTATACCATATAAGCAAATCCTTTTATAGTTAAATGGAACTAATACTACTACATGCGTATTCTTATGTTAGGGTGTGTTTGTTATTTTAAAAAATGTCTTACTAGCCCTCTTACTCCCTCTTACTCTTACCAGAAAGAGGTGGGCAGACGTTTTGCTTGTTTGTTTTTTTTCTTTTGAGTCAGACCCAGTTAGACATATAACATCTTACTCAGTAAGAGGTGGGGACTTGTCTTACTGCCTCTTACCCGATAAGAGAGATTGAAGACTCGTGTTAATATAATATATTTGGGTCATGGGTCAAATGGGTTATGGGTCAAATGGGTCATGGGTCAAATGGGTTATGTTTTAAAAATGGGTCTAACGGGTCATGGGTCAGGCGGTTTGGGTCATGTCGACCCACTAAATTATAGTATTTTCGTCCGATTTAATACATTTTCGTCCGTCCTTTTACATTTTCGTCAGCCTTTTTACATTTTTGTCAGTTTTTTACGTTTTCGTTCGGTTTTTCACGTTTTCGTCCGGTTTTTCACGTTTTCGTCCGATTTTTTACGTTTTCGTCCGTTTTTTCACATTTTCATCTGTTTTTCACGTTTTCGTCAGATTTTTCACGTTTTCGTCCGTTTTTTACGTTTTCGTACTTTTTTTACGTTTTCGTCTGTTTCTTCACGTTTTCGTCAGATTTTTCATGTTTTCGTTCGTTTTTTCACGTTTTCGTCAGATTTTTCACGTTTTCGTTCGTTTTTTCACGTTTTCGTCAGATTTTTCATGCTTTCGTCAGATTTTTTACGTTTTCGTC
>LBNU01006752.1:34174-44981 GCA_014162995.1 Artemisia annua | reverse complement strand
ACTTGGACCTATACTTAACATGGTTTGCACTCTTTTGAATTTAGAATCAATCCTCACCCTTTGACAGGTATCAAATAATTCTTTGACATCTTTGATCTGAGAACTCCTTAATTGGGGCAACCCACAAAGGGAATATAATACAAACCGGTGCTAGTACACCAATGCTATGCGAATGTGTACTAGCACCGGTTGAAGGGTGGTCCGGGTATAAAGGTTCGTTTGTTATTAAGTGATTAGGTTTTTTTCGGTCAGCCGATTTATTTTAATTATAATAATTGTTGGCCAAGAATCTTGCTAAACAAGTTAAGTATCAGTATTTGTAGGTTACTAGGGCTCGTGGTTACATGTCATAAAAATATGAGTATGACTTTAGGAGATCCTATATCTCAAATCATAAGAGCAATTGTTCTGTTTTCTCTGTTTATCAATTTTGTTTACATGATAAAGTAGCTATACCCCGTAAATGCTTAATGCGTTGGCGTATGACTCCCGATAGCAATGTGCCTGATATTGTTTGCATAACATCCAAATTTTTGACTAAATGAAATGATACTGATTTCATACGAAAACTGGAAACTTTATTGATATATAAAGAAATGCACCACAATGGTTCCTACATTTGAGTTGCAGGCTCTCCCGAAGTTCAAGACTTCATTTGAGTTGCAGGCTCTCCCGAAGTTCAAGACTTCAAATTGTTAAAGATATAAAACCAGGCCCCCAACAAAGTATATATCTATACTATATGTATCTTATATTGTGTAGCAGCTTCTTAGTCCAACAAGTTGGTACACTAAAAGGATGTTGACTATCGAAAGTTAACTTAATACATAATCTTAAACAACACTCTACCCTTGCTAATAATTGCAAAGATACCGAGACCTCCTGGCTTACTTTGACTCACTTTTATACCTTGCCATAGCTTTTGCCCAAATAATTAACAGCCCTCTCAAACAATCACTTTATACTCAAGGTGAAACTATGGGTACTGTACTACTGTTGTTGAATAGCCTCGAACAGTTCCACACAAGATCCTTTTCAGCCGATTAGTACCCCACTTTATATCTTATTGCCCCTCTAGTGAATGCTTAGATCATCGAGGATCCAGTCACGCTTTTCTAAGTGTCATTTAACTTTGAACAATGGAAGAACTAGGGGTGTTTACAAGTAAAACTTTGGCAGAGCTCGAAAAGCTCGAACATTCATAAATAAGTATTTACACCAAGTGTATATACATATAAGCCCTTAAAATATAGTACATAATATGTATAAAAAAACATATCTATCACTTAAAAGCTTGACAATAACTCGAGTCGAGTCTATATAAGCTCGAGCTTGACTAACATTATGAGCTCATTGTATGGGCTCGGGGATCAATAAAGCTCGGCTCGAACGAGCTCGAGTCGAGTTACTTTTTGGAAACATAGAGGGGTGAATACGTTCTTTTTGACTTCTTTAGGTTTAAGTAGATTAAGTGTCAAGTTTGCATGCAAGGGTGTGAATAATATAGCAACATAATTCGTAAGTAAAGAGTTAAGGGAAGAGGACAAACACAACGATCTATACTGATTCGGGATAAGGGGTTTAGATCATCCGTACGTCTGTTGCGAATACGCGACACCTATCCTATTCACTAGTACCAAATCCTTGCGGTGGATAAACCGTACACCTTAGCCCCCACTGATCTACACCTAGACCCGAGCTAGCACTTAACAGAGTTCTGCATCTGGAACCACCCACAAAGACCTCGGTTCCCTACAGCCTTTTAATGCATGTCAGACGAGATTCTTTGTACCAAAAACCCTAATAAATTAATATATATCATCAATATCTCTTCATCAAACTATGTCATCAATATCTCTTCATCAAACTATATTCATCATTCAACTTTTTAATTTTTAAAAGATTCTGTAATTTTTAGTGAGTCATAATATAAGTTTACTAATTTATAACTCGGAACAGATCCATTCAAAGAAAAGAAACCGACTTGAACACATGAAGTTGCAAGAGTAGGTGTATGTCAAATACAATAACATGCTAAGGAATCGTCGTGACACCACCGTCGCATATGATCCAATATCACTAGAAGATATTGATGATAGCAACGAGTGGTTAACAGGAATCATGGAGGACGATCGTGTTCATAGTGACGATGATTTAACTTGGACCACGGTTGGAGAGGCGAGTGGGGCAGGAGAACCCCCAAGAAGAACAAGATCTCATCCATCACCATCAAGACCTTCATCTTCAAGACCTACATCTTATGTGAGCCTAATTGATGAAGATACCGAGGAAGAAGAGGATGACATTTGACGATACCAAGATCTCATCCATCATCTTCAATACCTACATCTTCAAGACATACATCTTTAGTTGAATGCATTTTATATATTGACTTTTTGGTTAAATTCATTAATGTTTATCGTAATTTGAATGGCATTTGGTGGTTTTTTACTTAAGTGCGCTTTTTTTTCTTTTCGGGCCCGTGCTTTTTATGCGCCTCTCGCCTAGGCGAGATTTTGGGTCTTTGCGCCTTGCAATCGCATTCGCTTTTGACAACTATGGTCACTATGAACACGATCGTCCTCCATGATTTCTGTTAACCACTCGTTGCTATCATCAATATCTTCTAGTGATATTGGATCATATGCGACGGTTGTGTCACGACGTTTCCTTAGCATGTTATTGTATTTGACATACACAACTCTTGCAACTTTATGTTTTCAAGTCGGTTTCTTTTCTTTGAATGGATCTGTTCCGAGTTATAAATTAGTAAACTTATATTATGACTCACAAAAAATTATAGAATCTTTTAAAAATTAAAAAGTTGAATGATGAATATAGTTTGATGAAGAGATATTGATGATATAGTTTGATGAAGAGATATTGATGATATATATTAATTTATTAGGGTTTTTGGTACAAAGAATCTCGTCTGACATGCATTAAAAGGCTGTAGGGAACCGAAGGGTTTAAATTGGAAACTGAATATGTCGCTTTAAATGTTTGTGGGCCTAAGCCTAGTGTTTTGAGCGTTGGGGGCCCGCATCTCGCCTAGGCACGTGAGGGGCACGCTTTTGACAACACTGCTCTTGCTTCTCCACACCGGAGTAAGAATTTACACTTTGCTTCTCCGCACCCGGAGTAAGACTTTACACTTGGTTACAAATGAATGAGAGTTTAAGTATTCGTTACAACAAGACACCTAGAATATCGAGTAACAAGAAGACTCGATCTAAAAGAATAAAGTAGAAGAAGACTCTAGACACAAGAGTTGATTAAGTTCTTATGTGTTCTTCTCTTGCAAAGAAGATTTTTTTCAATAGATGATAGAAAGATGTTTAGACACAAGAAGATTGAAAGACTTAGAGATATTAAGAGATAAATAAGAGGGGAGAAATATTTGGCAAGAGGTTAAGTCCAATCATGGCAAGGGTGCTATATATAGGCAAGCCAAGGCAAGACAGAACCTGGCACGATGCAATGGCGCGCTGACACGTGGGTTGTGACGTTTTGTAAAACGCATGGCATTTTGGCAATCTCTCTTAAGTCTGAATCTTGTTGCAATATTATAAAACATCTTAAACCTGTATTGAAACTTGAAAGATCAAGCTCAGTCGGGTAAGAGGAAAACGGACTTTGGAAAACCGAGCGCACGAGGACGTCTTGGTGCGCCAGCTTGTGAGACCCAGCGTGTTGGGCTGATCTCATGCGCTTTTGGTTTTGGGCCATCGCTAACGATTTTAAATGTCTCCATATATATATTTATCACCAGTAAAACATAAAGGAGACATACGTCATCATTTGCACTAACATACTTAACAAAAGCTCAATTCATTTACACCCCTAGGAAGAACTGCCACCATAATGTACTGGGCAGGGTCTTTCACAACCATATAAAACCTCAAGGTAGTGGTGTTAGTTGAAGGATGGGCTGCTGTACCGAATTCTGCCCAAGGCAACTATCTTGACGATTACTTAAGTGTGCCTGAAGTATAAAAAGTCTTGTAATTTCCAACACTCCTGTTAAGCTCTTTAGCATGTCCTCGCGTTGGCGGGTGGTACGCAGTGCTACGTGCATTCAGAACAACTCTTTCCTGAAAGAACTTATCTGCAACACCTTATCCCGGTCATCAACAATTGATTAGACCTAACTTTGTGCATTTGATAAATACGAACAAAATAACTAATAAAGTAAAGGTTGACCTACTTTCGAGAGGTTGATCGTCTTTCTCGTTGACTAACTTTCGCAGGTAAGTTGCTGTTGACTTGCCATAACGATTATATTATAGTTGGTGATAATAAATTTAGTATAAATTTTGTTACCAAGTAACTTAGTTTAACAATTAACAAGTTGCTAATATAATAATAAGACTTTATAGATAAAAATGCTAATACTAATGTTTCCTAATAATAATTATCTGAATATTAGAAAGAAGTGCTAGTCTCAAATAATGTATCAACATATATAATTCTGGGTCATTCTACTCATTTGTCAGTTTACGTTGAATTAGAAGCTTAAGATATACAGAGTAATGCCCTGCTAAAATCTTGTTCAACAACCATTTTGCTAAAACTCATTTATTTAGGTACTGACAAACAAGTATGTATAGAATTGGCATAACACTTAGTTTGAATTTCACATCATTAAGGTGCTAACAGCCAGTGACGAAGCCAGGATTTTCGTTAAGGGTGGGCCAAAAAGCATATTAGCACTCTGACCAAAGAAATAACATTGCTTGAAAAAATAGCTTTTTCTAGTAGTAACTAGTAAGCTTTATGGTTAAGTAGAAAGCAAATATGAAGCCTCATTTTAGAAAACTCATGACAAATGAATGTTTGGTCATGAATTTTAAAATGCTTTGAGACCGTTTTTTACGTCATAGTGAATGAAAACTGATAGTAAAGCCTTTGGCGAGTTAGATGGTCTCTTGATTTTAAGCATACTACTTTTAATCGACGTAATAGACAAAATCTAAGTGGCCACTAAACTAGAATGAGTTACTTAAAAACTAATTGATACTAGAACAATGCTATTAATGTAACAAGTACAATGATGTTTTTATCAATCAACCCAAATATTAATGAATTAAATATATAATCTTCTTGTGTCATAAAAATTGAAATAAAACACATGGAAATAAGTATGAGTTTAAATGTAGATACACTATATAACAGTTAAACTACACAATCTTTCTATTTTCATTTTTGAAAATAGCTTAATGAATGTAACACCTCTATTGGGTGGGCCAAATTCGTATTAACTAACCAAATTGTCCAAGTTGTATATGTTAGATAAGCTCTTGTAGAAAATTTTGGGTTGGCCTTGGCCCACCCCACACTCAAAGTAGCTCCGTCCTTACTAACAGCTATGTATGCAATGTGTAGAGCATTCATGGAATCTGAATTGCCGTCATTTAAGGAAAGCAATCCTCAGTTAGAGGTGGTTACTGAGCTTAACCGTGGTCAACATCCATTTTTGAAGGGACTATATCGTAAGACTCTTTATGAATTACTCTCCTCCTTGCCATTTGTTTTGTTTTGTTAACTAATGTTTTCTTTAAGCAGCAATAATAAAGCTACATTACAGTAATTTTTAAATTGGGGATTAATAATTTTAAACTATAAATGTTTCATGCAGAGAACAAGAATGAACGGGTTGTATCTGTTATGAACTTGACTCCAGAAGAGGTACTGCTTTGTGCCACCAGGCTTAGGAATTCACTCGGAAGAAAGGTGGTGAAGCTCAAGACTAGACATGTTACCAAACACCCAAGTGTACAAGGAACATGGACCACAGACTTGAAGATCTGAACCACAAAAATCGTTTTGTTGAACGTTTATCTGGTGTCTAGAAAGATTGCTAGTTCATGTTTTCTACATGTATTAAACATGCAGTACTATTTCTTTTCCCCTTACAGTGATCGAGATTTTCAGCTGATTATCTATATAAATGCTTCATGCATTGTTTGAGATCTATGACTGTCTGATAAGTGTTTGCACAATAGGTTGGTCTCTATTATTGTTACAGATAAAACACTGTACTATACCAGGTATAGCATACATCTTAGATACCAGGTTTTGGCCAAGGATTGTTATATATGTACCACCATTCGGGTCATTAACACTGTTAATTGAATGTGCTGTTAGCTGACATTTTAGTGAGATGAAAATGTGCTGTTAGCCGACTATTCTGTGAGATGGAAGTAATATGCTTGCCCCTTCTGCTGTAATACCTGACTAAAGCTGAGCCTTTTTATGGCATAAGATATATGAAGTCTAAGAGATCTACAAAGCCTATAGACCTGGGTCTGGTCCAAAAAAGCCCGAGCCAGATAAGTACCAGTTACGCTCAGTGACCCTTATTTGGTCTTGGAATTTTGTTAAACTAATTAGGATTGGAACTAGTTTAAGGCTAAAGCCTGGTCGCTAATTAAGGGCCGAGCCTAGACCAGCTGTGTGTTTGTATACAAGAGCAAGCTTAGTAGGTTGCTTCCAGAAGTCCTTTCTAATGGGTCTTGCCAGTACTGCTTCCAGAAGTCCCTTCTAATGGGTCTTGCAAGTACTGGCACTCACTCTTCTACACGAGAAAGGTGCCCACCAGTCACCAAAGTGGCCTACTGTTTGATGTTGTGAAATTGGAGATAATGTAAAACACACAAATAGTGTCGATCTTTGTCCAAACTGGCCTTCAGACACATCCTTTTGACCTTACCTGCTCTTTGAGTTTACCTTGTACTAACCAGATTTTGAGTCATTTGTCCTAAACCAATTTCGGCTTCCATTGGGTGTGAGAAAGATCAAGATCAATTAGGGACTATTTGACATGGGTTTACATGATTTTAATGTCCAGAACCACACATGTTGAAAAATCTTATCAACATTTTTTTTGGTTAGCTTGTCATCCTTTTTATCAACACTTGAATCCTTGTTAATTAGCACCAGTGTGATGGAAGAAGTGATAGCAACAATCCCTGATCAAAAAGTATTATGTAGCAGGCACTTCTAATCATAATGTTCCCCTCTAAATACACTTATNAGCATGATAATAATCTTATGTTTTGAATAAAAAGATTTAAAAGGCAGTATGTATTGGGCAACATTCATTTTGTTCGACCATTCCTGTTTAGCTAAAGTAAATTATTTGAATCGTTTGTGAAGGAAAATATCTCCCAATTCATCTAATTTATAACTTTATAAGTAACGGCAGTTTTGCACTAAAACTGTCGCATCCACTCCTAAATCTCATTGTTATGTTACAAATCTTTTAACAGGAAGCCTTGGTATCAAAGAGCAATGGATATTGCAAGTCTATGGAAAACCACCAATCCAAAGTCGACAACCAACATTCCATTGCCTAACCCAATCTTAAAGAAAAATCTATCCACATCCACAAAGTTTACCGCAACAAGGAGCAATACATCCAATAGAGAAAAACTAAGAAAATCAACTTCTTTGAAGGTTGCGACCTCATTCACCCGAGTTTGCCTATGTGTCCCTATATCTTCCTACACGGAGGTGTTCCAAGCTGATGTGCCCCCTAGAAGAAGCAACACATACCCACGATCAAAAACATTTCCAAATTGTATACAAGATAGACCAATTCCAAGAATGAGCACAGAAAGGAGAATCTTTAGAGGAAAATCACTGAGTGACGATGTGTTGATGAGAAGATTCATGGTCGAAGAGGAAGCAATGATGCAAATGAGGAGGCGAAATGAAATGGAAATTATAAGGAAGAGACATGCTAAAAGAAGGAGAAGGCTTGGTCCCAGCCCTTTAAGTAGAATGGTTTTGGCAGAAGATGATGATTATTAAGGTTCAAGAAGTGTGCAATGGCTTCGATATATTGTCATATTGCTTCGGGTCCTTTGATTAGTATTAAGTAGTTGCTTTTGGTTTGTGAAATTGCAATATCGCTTTGCTTGCAACTTGAATTCCGTTCGGGAAAGATCTAGCATATGAACAGGTATGCATGTTCAAAAAAAGTTCTAGTGTTTTGGAGTAAGAAAAAGTATAAAAATGTTATGACAGCGCATATCCTTGATATATCTGCTAGTTTGGTACACCATGTTTTAACCAAAATTTGGGGCTCATGTACAACGGTTTTTGCGCTTAAGTGCATTTCATTACCTTTCTTTAAACAGGGGAATAGCTTTGCAAGAGGTGTATCCTTTTAAGAGTGAAAACAATGCAGAGCTTGCTTATAGTGTCTGTTGAATAAAATGTCACACCCAAAGTCAAATACTCTGCCTGATGTATATGAAAGCAATAATATGTTTCCCATGACCTTCCCTAAACGTAAATACACTAGATATCCAGAGTTTTGTAAATAAAACAAAGGACCGAGTACATGTACACCAATTACATTACAAAAGAGGGATCATGTGCATGCAGTTATAATGTCAAAGACTTGAGTCGGCTGAAAAAAGACACACCAGTACACATAGTCGATTTAGGCACCCCTCATAAATAAATGACAAGCTCGTTATCTGATGAAAGGCAAGACAAGATAGCTAATCACACCCTCACAATGGCGTTATACTGTCATCCACTGACTGTATGAAATGTTTATGTATTACCACACACCAATAACTTTAAATGTCTGCAAATTAAATCTATGAACTGTCTTAAGGTTGCCCGAAAGAATCAAACATAATCTATCACATTGTATGTCACCTGTGCATATGAGTTCTAACAAACAGCAAACACAACTTAAATCAAACAAGATCCAAACTTTATTAGGATACAGAGTACTTCACAATCTTTTCAATTCATACCACATTAAGAAAACACAGTCAAAACTACTATTACCTTCACCAGCAATGTGTTCATCTAGAGTTAAATTTCAAGCCGCAACATGCACTTCTTGAGGTCGATGCTGCTCAGGGATAAAATCACGCCTATTTGAATCATACATTGGCTTCGATGTCAAGATTCGCAGACCAGACTTACCATTAATCTCTAGAACCTCAGGCAGGCCATTAATACACCCTTTAGATATACCCACATCAACCCTGATAGCTTTACCATCACAAACCCCATTGATACCATCCTTTTGAATTGAATGCCCCATAACTAACCTCCTCGCACCAGGAATCGTCGCAAGTGCATGTTCCAACAAGCTACAATCACATTCTTCAGCCGTTGTATTAGAAAACTTCCTCAACCAAAGTAATGAGCTACTAGACCTAACTAAATCCGAAGATATCTTATCTTTCAATCCAAGTATCCAATCTCTTACATCATTGTTAATCTTTTCCAAACCATAATCCACATGTTCGGCTAAAATTCCACCGTGAACAAACACAGATTCACCAACAACAAGAACAGTAACATTCTTTGATAAGAACCTTGTTGCGATAGGACCTTGAGGTCTTAATGCAGCAATTCTAGCTCTAAACCCTTCAACATATTCTTGTTTAACACCTTCAAAACTTAAAGGTATCCCATCATATATATCTTTAGGCTTCTCCAAACCATCACATAACCGCTTCATATCATTCCCAACACAAAACCAATGAGCCCAACGTCGAAACTCATCAAGCCCAGAAGGAAAAGTACAGCAAAAGTCCCCATCCATATTCATGATCTCATGATTTCCATTCATGGTGATCACATTTCCACCACTTTTAACCGCCTGTCGTTTAAGTTTTTCTAGAAAGTAAAGTATTTTAAGTTCTTGACCACCTCGATCAAGGACGTCCCCTACTTGTACAAGTGTAGTGGACCCACCTGACCACGTGTCATTAGAGTCGATAAGACCGGCTAGACGGAGAGCTTGTTTGGATTTAACAAGGTCTCCATGAAGATCACCAACTGCGACAAGGCGGTCAGGGGGAGGGTAGAAAGTTTGCGTAAAAGGTGGCGAAGGTGAGCCAGGTAAAAAGATTCCTGCCACAGTGTAATCAATGAATGTATCTATGAATGATGATACAAGATTTGGGAGGTTTTTACATGTGATTTGTTGGTCGTCCATGTTTTTCTTGTGGATAAAAATTTGAAATCTTTTAACGAATCAAAAGGGTATATACTAGTAGTATATGTTTAGTTCTTTTGGCTTGTTTGTTATTGACTAGAAGTCATTGAATATGTTATTTGTATTTGTTATACCGGCTTTTCCTTTGTGGGTCCTACCAGCTAATATAAACTATCCGCTAATCGGAAATATGGTTGATTGTGCAGTATATAAAATACGAGTAACAACAATTTAGCGGATGAGTCATTTTTTAATTTGACTTTTGATATTGTTGTCACAAATTCAAGTTTATGTAAACAAAATTTTGTCTGATTAATGTGACATGATATTTGTTTTACTTTAGAATACTTGTCGCAGTCAAACTCCTATTCTATACTTTTAATCTTCTTAAAATACGTTAACTTAGAGTGGCCAAAACCCAGTTCGGCAAAAAACCGGGGCCGGTTCATGGTCAAAGTCAAAAAGCTGGATCCGGTTCCAATCCGGCTCGGTTCTTTTCTGATCCGGAGGCCAAAAACCCAAGACCGGTATACTCGGTTCCGGTTCGGTTCCAAATCCGGTCGGACCGGTTCCTAAGAACCGGTGCTCTTCCTTCACAGTAGGCTTCCCGAGCCATCGTTTCCGGTTTTTTTTTTTTTTTTTTTTTTTTTTTTTTTTTTTTTTTTTTTTTTTTTTTTTTTTCCCTTCGCTTTTTCTACACAACAAACTTAATAAACTTCGAACTTTATTCAATAAACTCATAAACGTCACACATAAAGTTCTTGAATCACAAATTTAATACATTTTAACTATCTATTCGTCATCGGTTTCAATTTCATCTTCATCTTCAAC
>LBNU01006752.1:9207-33825 GCA_014162995.1 Artemisia annua | reverse complement strand
CAAATGTGCATGTTTTCCAGAATTCCTCTCAAAAGTACCTAAAATGATAAAAGGAACGATTTAGGGCAATATTTGATCACATTTATACGAATTAGGGCTTAAATGACCCCTAAAAGCGTAACACTTTTCGTCTCATCACTTGTACGCTGAGTAACTCCCGGCCCATTGCGGCTAGAACGGGAAATTGAGATTCCGTTTGTTTCCACCAATTCAAAACATCAAAATTATTGAACTCGTCATGTGTCGTAGTGTTTAAACAATCGGTTCCCGTATATCTCCCATATTTGTTGCTCGTTAAATTCTCACTCCTAGCCCATAACGGTTAAATGTTTGCTTTTATACATCTTGTAAGCGACGAGACATGTAGTTCATGATTTATCTTCTGGTCGGTAATATGTGTTTATTAAATAAAAATAGACGTGACAATAAGCCGCATATCATGACTAGGTTTCAAACTCTTTTAAAGTGGTGTATCGTTTGTTTACAAGGGGCATTTTTATATCAACTCGCTCAGGGCATACGAAATCTCAGGACCGCCTGGTAGAAGGTCATGAGACCGAGTCTCGTTTTCAACCTTTTCTTTTTCTTAACTTTACTTTATAAATTTATTATAAGATCATCAATGTTGTTCTTACATACTAACTTTTATTGTTTGTTATTTATAACGTGTTTGTAGTTACAAGTTATATTGGTGGAGCTTGAAAAATTCTTAAACGTGAATCATTGTTAGTGTAGTTTTTGATTTATAGCTTTGACCACAAATTACTTGCATATTTATTAACTTAGAAATATGGCGAAAAACATAATTGGTATTTATGTTTTTTTTTTCGGGTTCTTTCTCTTTAATCGTCTTGCTTGAAGGAAGAGGGATGGCGTTTGTTTGTATCGTTTTTTTATTTATTTATTTTCTTTTTTAAAAGAAAAAAAAGGATTAAAATTAAAGAACATGGTGGAATTTCTAATGAATACTTCATCCGTTCTAATTTATTTGTCCACTTTCAAATTGCATGTAATTTTAATAATTCCTACTAACCATGTTTTTTTATCAATCAAATATCATCTTTACCTTCTAAAATCTATATCTATACTATATATAAAATAAAAATAGTCAAAGTGAAAAGTCAAAAAAATGAAATTTTGAAAAAAATTAAAAAGGAAATGTTGAAACAATTAATTATGAGCAATTTCAAATATTAATACACATATATTTCAAAAGAAAACTATTAATACACATCGAAAATCGGATTGACCATGGACGCTTCAAATCCAGCGGGTTGACCCAGTTTAATCTTATCCGTGTTTTTACCAACCTGTTGGGTTGACACGGTTTATATTGACACGTTTTTCAACCGGAACGGTTCACCCAGTTGAACCACCCGAGTCGAACCGGGTTTCAAAAAATTATGATAATCACAATAAGCAGATTTTATGACTATTTAATGCTATATGAGAAATCATTTTCATGAATGATATTTAGAGATATTGTACCCGTATCATATATTTTTTTTATGATAATCACAATAAGCAGATTTTATGACTATTTATTTGAGAAATCATTTCCATGAATGATATTTAGAGATCTTGTACCAAACGTTTGTATAAAGCTAAGAATTTCACTTGATTCTTAGAGTACACTTCAAATAAAACGACAAAGAAAAAGCAAAATCTCGATCTCTAAGCATGGTGAAGGTTATGAACACATATACGATCTCTATATGTTTAGTGCTTCTCACATTGTTAGTTTCACATGAATGTAAGTCTGATCTAATTATTGTTATTGTTCTTTTTTTAGTATGTCCTAAATATATGTTAGTTAATCTAAATCCACAACTATACCTCGGTTTGTATAGGTACTAAAAGTGGGATCAAAGAGATAAAGCACAATAACCGAGTTTGTTGGGAACTATAGATTGGTGGAATGATACAATAGTGTTGTTGTAGAAACGGCTCACAATGTTTTGATACACAAGAAGAGTGTCAAATAAGTTGTGGAGTGCCATGTCATGGTTGAGACGTAAACTAAATGGGTTTGACGTTAGTGATTAAACTTGAAAATTAATTTAACCTATAACTTAATGCTATATTTGTCTTCTCGTATACCTTTTTTCACTTTATCGCAGTTTAGTTTTGCTGATGATTTCTCTCTTTCGCAAACACATATTATAGATAAAACATGAGGTTTGAAAGAAACTGGATCAAATGAGAAGAAATCTTAAAATGAGAAGGATGAGAAATAACTATAACCACACATTAGAGATGCATCGACTTCAATTAGATGCATTCATATTCTTTTAGATGCATCCTAATATATTTTCTAGCTAAAAGTTATATGCATACACATATATTAGATGCATTTTAGCAAGTTAGGCAAATCATATGTATTTTTCGTCCTCTACGGGTCAAATTTGTTGCAAGTACTACTCTGCATTGTTTTTGTTTCAAAATTACTTTGGAAACTAATTAGGATGCATATAAATGAATAGAGATTCGTCTAATTCAAGTCGACGCATCTCAAATATGTGGTTATAGTCATTTCTCATCCTTCTCATTATAAGTTTTGTTCTCACTGGATCCCTACCCTCACCAGCAAATAAAATATGAATCGATATAGTGTTATCTAGACATACGTACAAACAAAAGAATATATGAGCAATAAAAAAAGCTTTTGCACACTCTCATTTTTTTATTTGCATATTCTAAACTGTAAAATAAGCAATTGTAAATTTATCATATGTTACTTCATCATATTATTTTTTTTTTTTGAACGGCAAAGATTTATTGAAGAGATATAGCAAGAGACTAGCACAAAATTACAATTGGTTTTTTAAGCAATCCGGCCAACTAAACGACTAGTACTGCTCTAAATGAAAGTGGGTCCCGATTTTTGTTGCAAAGTATTCGGTGGTCAGACCACCAATTCATCTTTTGGGAAATGTGCATCCCGCGTGATCATGGGTAGTGGGCAAGAGGGACGGCGCGTGAGGTGGGCCTGTTTGGTGAAGGCTTAACCTCCTTGCCTAGTAGTCTTACCTACTAGCCTTATCGTCTCATACTCTCACCTATCATTTTGACAAATATTATCATTATGTGATATGAGAGTACAATAGACAAAATTACCTATGACATGTTAGGCAAGCCACGTTAGCTTTACTCTTATGTTCTTATAACAAAGTGTACCCCGAGGCTCATTCTTTTTAATTGCCTTATTAAGAAGGTTGGTCGCCATTTTTTTTGTACCTTGTTTTGGTTCCCTTAATAAATGTTGTTTTTCTAAAAAAAAAAAAAAGTCTTGTAGATTAGCACTAAAAACATGACTTCACTAGTTTTATCTCCTAATATTGAACTATATGTGCATCGAAAACTCATAAAATAGCAAACACAAATACGAGCACAAAACCCTCAAAACGAAAAAGAAAAACTTGATAATCGACACCATGAAAATGACGCCGATACCTAAAACGCGGTTGCACAAGTACATTATTTTCCAACAATCTATCCGTACTATTTTTTAAAACAAAAATACTATAATAAAAAGTTATTATCATCAAAACCAAAGAGTTATGAGGTTTGCTACATCCACATAAATTTTACAAAAACAAATCCACACAAGGAGGTGGCAACATGTGATTGGTGTATTTTGATACACTTTCTCCCTCTTCTCTTTCATCACACCAATCACATGTTGCCACCTATTTTGTGTGGATTTGTTTTTGTAAAATGTACGTGAATGTAGCAATCCTCAATAGTTATTATGATCCCTTGATACCATACATTATCATGTAAACTTGTAAGGGTGGTGGCAATGTTGCCTAAGCATGCCTCAATATAATTTTTAATTAGCCAATAAAGAGAAGCCAACAAATTTCATGCCTAACCATGCCTCAATACATATTTTTAGTGGCAATGTCATGCCTAACCACCATGCCTCAACTTTATTTATTTATTTTTTTGAAAAACACCCTAATGGTAACAACCATTAATGTGTAACGTTCATAATATTTAATGCCCTTTGTTTTGCCGATTCGGTAAAACATACCGAAGGCAATACCGAATCTATCATGCCGAAGGCATGGCAATGTTGATGCCGAGCTTTGCCGCTCCATACCGAGTCCACACCGAGAACAATGCCACTACCCTAAATACTACTACTCGTAATAAGCAACAACCGTTATAGTGCTAATTACTGTAACTAACACAGATTTTAATAAAATTGAGTGCTAGTGCATATGTATTGAATGTTGGTGCAGATTTATTGCTTTGAGTTGACGCCTCCAACACCTAAAATATTTATTGTCATCCTCATATCAGACACACACGCGGTAGTATCTCATATGCACACACATTTACTATATTTAATTATTTAGTGTTGTTGTGTGCCTGATAATCGACGCCGTGAAAATGACGCCGATGTTAAATGATGAAACCCGTAGATTAAATCTTATTAATCATCAACTATTTGTAGAGTACATATGACTAACAATATTTAAATCTTAATGGACTCTAACCCACACACAAGCTTAGGCCAACTATTTATCAACTAATACTCTCTCGTAGTTCGAGCAACGAAATCATAAAAGCTCAGACTAAATATAAAATCATTATGTTTTATGAAGACGTCCATAGTAGCAAGCGTGGTGAAGTATTCATGGTCTTCAAATGGTTGGTGCTGAAAGCGACTCAAATTCCTTCAAACTGATTACACAATGTTTCATGTGATATCGTCATTTTCTTTCTCTTTTCTTAAAAAATCATTATAACTAAAATTTATTTATTTTAGTAAGACTAGAAATGAAAGAAAATAAAAGAAAGAGACTGAAAACTATTTAGATGGATATAAAAAAACAAGTAAACTAAATAGATAAGGTTCTTAAAAGATAAATAAGATTAGAAAAACTAACAAGAAAAGATTACCGAAAGAGTTGCGGAGATGCAAAATAAATAAACAAAAATAAGTAAAAAGACTTTGTTATGTTTAACTTTTAGAGAACGATAACGAAGAAGATCTAGAAAACCTTTTCTTTTTTTTTCTTTTAGAGGATATGAGCGGCTCATGGCTACCGATGACTAGGTTTTGAGAAGGGAGATAGAGATGTTTGACGAGGTGGTATAGAGACAGCGACTCATGGTAGCCGATTAGATCTTAGAATCGGACTAGCTGTGGTACCATACTAAATTTTTTTTTGAACGGCAAAGATTTATTGAAAGAGACTAGCAAGGAGCTAGCACAAAATTACATTGGTTTTTTAAGCCAATCCGGCCAAACTAAACGACTAGAACCTCTACTATTTAACCAAGAAAAAGAACAAAAGCGAATATTATCAAATAAATCACATTTCCTCATGCATTGAGAGTTGAATGTGATTGAGTTCCGATACTTCCAAATTAGCCACCAAGTGGACGCGGATATCACTTGAATGCGCTTCTTGACATCGTTAGAAACCCGGATGTTATCAAACCAAGACTCCCAATCAGAGTGGGAGTGTAATGATGGGATATTCAAGTCAGTCCAAACACGAACCAAACGCCATATATTTGACGCGACATCACACGAATAGAAAATATGATCATTGGTCTCCCTACCTTTACTACAAATCGGACAATCAATAGAATGAATATCCAACCCTNGTATAGAGACAGCGACTCATGGTAGCCGATTAGATCTTAGAATCGGACTAGCTGTGGTACCATACTAAATTTTTTTTTGAACGGCAAAGATTTATTGAAAGAGACTAGCAAGGAGCTAGCACAAAATTACATTGGTTTTTTAAGCCAATCCGGCCAAACTAAACGACTAGAACCTCTACTATTTAACCAAGAAAAAGAACAAAAGCGAATATTATCAAATAAATCACATTTCCTCATGCATTGAGAGTTGAATGTGATTGAGTTCCGATACTTCCAAATTAGCCACCAAGTGGACGCGGATATCACTTGAATGCGATTCTTGACATCGTTAGAAACCCGGATGTTATCAAACCAAGACTCCCAATCCGAGTGGGAGTGTAATGATGGGATATTCAAGTCAGTCCAAACACGAACCAAACGCCATATATTTGACGCGACATCACACGAATAGAAAATATGATCATTGGTCTCCCTACCTTTACTACAAATCGGACAATCAATAGAATGAATATCCAACCCTCGTCTTGAAAGATTCAGACGATGAGGGAGCCTATCCAATCTCATCCTCCAAATAAAAATATTCACCTTTCGAGGAAGAATGTTACACCAACTAGTTTCCACCGAGAGCGACGGGAGAATAACATCATCAATGTGTTTTCTTGTAGCACCAACAGTGAAAGAGCCGTCATTCGTGAGACCCCAACGGATGACATCTCTATCTGTAGAAAGTGAAAGCGAATGCAATTCAGCTTTTAAAGCTTCTAGCATGTCGAGACATCTGCCTGAAGTAATTGGGCGCGTCCAATGCCAAGCCCACTCACCACTTGAGAACCCGATCACTAATGGTACAATTAGGGTGCGCCTCTAAACGATAAAGCCTGTTATATCTATGAGAAAGAGGAGAGTCACCGATCCAATTATCAATCCAGAATCTCACTTGAGAACCACAACCAACTTTGTAACTCAAAGTATTTGAAGGAATAATGCTTTTAGAGTGAAGATCGTTGATAGAGTCAATAATATTAGCCCATACCCCTTTAGATTTGTAGAAGAGATGAGAAAGGCCTACATCCTCCCCATGAATGGCCTTGATGACTTGAACCCATAAAAGATTTGGATTGGATACCAAACGCCAACGCCATTTTTGAAGAAGAGCAAGGTTAAAAGCTTTTAAACTGCCAACGTCTATCCCCCCTTTTTCGAATGAAGCCAAAGCATTCTCCCATTTAATCATAATCAGCTTGTTGCTATCTATATCAGCACCCCAAAAGAACTTGGAACGAAGGCGTTCAAGAGAAGAAAGGATGGTTTCTGGAACTTTAAAAATCGACATATAGTAAATACCAACACTTCCCAATATCGTCTTAACTGTTGAATCTTAGACCTTAATAGATCTTTGAGCACACGTTGATCGTTAGCAATGTTTATGTAATCACAAACACACTAAAAGAAAGTCTCCAATACTTGTATTCTAAAGCGGAAAAAACACAAGTAATAACACAGAATACTAAGAAATCTTTGATCCTCTATGGATCTTTTATTAAGCTAAAACTTGTTTTTCAAAACTCGTACATAAAATATAATAATATGTTCCTTTTATAGACAAGGAACTCTAACCCTAAACTGTTTCACAAGAAACGTATAATCTTTAAACTATGAAAGATATGCATTATCTTCTCCTAATAAAACTCATGCATATCCTAACTAAAATACAAAATACGGTGTTTATCTATATCCGCAGAAACACAATACGCAGAAACTATTCTTCCGCAGAAACTTATCTTCAGTAGATTCCAGCTCTTCAGCAGAATCCATCAGCAGAATCCATCAGTAGAATTCTGACTTAGCATAATTCCCAACAATCCTCCCCTAATCTTGAATTTGACCTGGTTAAGTTCAAGATTCTTGATAGATCTTAACATCAGCAGAATAAGAGGATTGATATTGAACATCAGCAGCAAAGACTCAAAATATCCACATCTCTATGAGTGATCAAACTGTATACTCCATATCTTTGCAGCAACAAATGACATAATGTACATCAAAACATATTAGTTTCATACTATTCTCATCACATCCAGGTGTGTTAACTTCTGTGAGAGGTGAATCATTGAAAATAATGGATTTGATGTCTCTTTACCAATAGCCATCACTACTGGAGTAGCCAAATGTTTTTGTTCAAAGAAGAACTATGGTACACTGATAACCATATGATTTTTAGTAAATCACCAACTATAAACGGGTTTGAGTTGTCTTTACCTGTAGCCGTTTGCTCAGGACTAGCCAATTCTTAGGTTGAATAAATCACCTTTGGTGAATTGATTACCAAATATGGTTTTCCACTGCCTTTACCACAAGCCATACCCTTGTGGGCTAGTCAATTATTTGGAATCCAAAAAGGAAAAATCCATGGTCAATTGAAAACCATTTAACTCTCAGCTGTGAAGCATGGGTGAGTTGAATACCCAATAGTTTTGAGCAAACTATTACAGCTATCAACAGATTTGTCATGTCTTTACCAAAGCTGTACCTTTTGGACTAGCCAACTTTTTGATGTAATGGACAACATCATGGTAAGTTGATTACCATAAAACACATGTACAACAAAGTGAAGTTTTTTATTATTTTTTTATTTTTTTACTTTTTTTTACTAAGAATAATAAGAAAAACAAAAACAAAGATACAACAAAATACCATCAAACAGCTCTGGCAAGCCTGATCCTGCTCTTGAACAATCTAATCAGAGATTCAGCAAACAATCTAGCATTCCCAACTGGATCAGGAGGAATCTCCAACTTGTGTAAAAGCATCTTCTCCATTAAAGGCACAGATAAAGGATAATCCTTATCAATGAACATTATGACCCTTATACCAGTGGTAGTCTCCAAAACATGAACATAAGGAAGAGGGTAAAATTTCCAACTTAAAACCTTCCACTTATGATTATTATTCCAGACTTCATAACCAGTACCATTAGGAGAAGTAGAATCCATAAGTACTCTAAGATCACCTAAAAGATATAATCCAGCAAATGTAGAAGTATGAGAAGCATAATACTTCAGAACCAAATCATAGAGAGTCAGTAAGTCTTGATGATCCACTAGATGCAAAATTTCTTGCAGAAAGGTAAAAGATAAAGATGTGCCATCAAGCCTATAAATGGTATTAATCTGTCCATTAGAAGACAGTTCCCAGTGAACCAACACATCTCTAATACCCTCTGGCCAATCATCAGGAGATCCCTCTCTAATGAATGAAGATTCATCAGCAACTAGATCCACTTCCCTATGCACAGAAGAAGATGAGATTTTCATCTTTGCCATTCTTTTAGCCCTTCTACCAGGAATATATATAGAATGATGAGAAGAAGGTTCAGTAGCAGAGACATCTGCTGACTCAGGTGTTTCCACTGAAGTATTAACCAATGGAACATCAACAGTTACTTCAGCAGCAACATGATCATCCATATGCATCCTAATTTGTGCATCCCTAGCAGCAACAAGCTCAACTTCTTTCACTTTGATCTCATGAATTCTTGCCAAATCAGCTTGTTGATCATCATGCAAGAGTTTTGCAGCCTCTTCACCCAATCTATCCTCCTCCATTTGTCTTCTGGTTCTCTTCTTAGAAGGAATATCCTCTTCTATAACCTTTGCTTTACCTTTGTCAAGAACAGATGTAGTAACAGCAGTAGTTGTATCAGCAGCAACAGAAACATTATCAGCAGCAGGAGAGAGAGACAGCAGATACAGTAGCAGCTTCAATTCCATCCTGCTTAAATGTCTGAGAAGAGGATTCTTTACCAATGGAAGACAGAGTAACAGCAAGTTTAGGAGAAAGAAGGCCATCATGTTACATTCTAGTTCTGATTCTATTATAATGAAAGATTAATTGTTCATCAGAGAATGACCAGACTTGCTTCTTATTCCAAGTATGATTATACAAGACACTAATCTGATTCTTCACAAATTCCCTCATCATAGTCCTTTGTTGTGCTTGGGTAGGAGGTTTATCTTTCTTTGCTTTAGCCTTTTGAGCTGCAATAGCTTTTCTCTTATCAGCTGCATCCTTTTTCTTTTGTTGTCCAAGGGCCACCATTTGTGCAGCAAAATTATTTCTATCAAACTCAGCTCCTAGAATACTTTGAGCTAGAGTGGGATTGGAAGCAGCTTGCATAGTGTAAGAATCCCACTGCTCATCAGTAAAATGGATTGATTGTTCATCCAATTCTCTTTGTCTTTCAGGAGGCAAATTTGAAGTAAATTGAGCTGTAAGACTTTGTAATAATGCCGTACTCTTCATTTGATCTTCATAATCTTTCAACATCCTGGCCTGCTCAGCTCTTTCCTTATCAGGCACACAATCTTCATCAAAATCTTCTTCAACAAAAATATCTTTTCCCTTGTCAGTAAGATCTACATCAGGAACACTTGGAGATATCTCATCAGCAGAATCGTCATGAGAGATATCCACAATTGGAACATCAGCAGATGCATTAGGATAAACATTTTTAGAAGAATCTTCAAAGCAGATGAACCAGCAATGTGAGAATCCAACACAACATTTCTCCCATCAACAGATACTACTGAAGAATCTTCTGAAGTGTGTGCTGGCACTGAAGCTTCTTGTCTTACCTCAGAGGCAATATTCACCATTGGTACCTCTTTTTCAACTTCATCAGGAACAACAGCACTATGTACTCCAAGAGACTCCAAGGATGCCTTGTTCAAATACAGTCTCCTCCTTTTCCTTTGAAATTGAATAGTCTTCTTTTGCTTTGAAGATTCAACAGCTTTAGAAGAAAGAACATCAGCCATTTGAGCTACATCAGCCAACAATCCAAGAGAGTCCATTTGCCTTCCCTCTTGTTCTTCATCAGAAGAAACCACTAATTTTCTTTTCCTTTTCTTCCCAAGTTGTGCTTCTAGCCCCTGAACCTTATTCTTCAAAGCTACAATTTCAGCACCAAGTGAAGATTTAGTGTTTGTCAGCTCTGTTTGAAGAACATCAACCTTTTTGACATACCTGTTGAGCAAATCATATACAGTTGTGAGAGTAATAGGCTCCTCATCTCCACCAGCAGATTGCTCAGTGGTAATGGGAGCATCATTGGGGCTTTCATGAGAAACAGGCTCAAATGTAGGAATACTATCATTAAAAGGCTCTCTTTCAGGACTAGGTGTGGGCAGTCTAGTAATCTCAGGTTCAAAAGGTAAAGGTACTTGTGTACCAAGAGACTGAAGAGTCTCTTCTACCTCAAGAACTGGCTCATCAGGAGCAATAGAGATAGGTGGTGTGAGAGGCCTGGGTGAGCTAGGGGATGGTGGTGGCTGGTCAGGAGAAGCATTAGATGCTTCAGCAGCAATAGAAGGGCCTTCATCAGTGGCAACTGATGGATTACCATCAGCAGCAACACTGGGAGATGATGGATTTCCATCATCAGCAGGATGTGGAGAGGGAGAAGCATCAGCATTATCACCCTCACCAGCATCATTATTGCCTTGTGGCAACATAGCTGGCAATAAAGGGTGAAATGCCCCTTCATAATTAGTTCTCATAGAAGCAAAAACTTTCTTTGTGAGTGCTCCTATGGGACAAAAGGTTTGCTCTTGGGTTGTTATGTCTAATATCATCTGTAAGAACCTAGGGTACATTAAAAACTTATGCTTTTTCCTTTGAATATTTTCAATCATATTATCAAAGATAAACTTAGAAAAATTATAAGTCAAACCCTTTGAAAGACAGACTATACCACAGCCCAATTGGGTAGAAAACTGATCTCATCCTCCTGACTTGTTGCTGATACACTGAAGCAATGTGTGCACCAAAAATATCCACATAGGACAGAACTGATTCTTGTGCCACATGTATGTTGCAGTGCTTTGGTAGCCAACATCTCTTAAACCAGCAAGGATTTCTTCAGTGTTGGTATGGTAGACACCTCCTTCATCATTCAACCGTAGCTGTGTCCTAATCAGTGATTCAGTCACCACATACTCTGTTCTTTCAATGGTTGCTACAATCTCTGTGTCAGACCTCTTAGCAGCAGTTGCCCAAAATTGTTTCACCAACGATTCATATATCACATTTGGCGAATGTGTTAAAGCATAGTATATCTTGGAACTCTGCAAAAACTCTACCATTGGATCATATTGCTCATGGCCTTTTGTCTTAGTTAGAAAAGCAACCTTGTTATGATCTTTCTTGACTTGAAGAGATGCCATGTGAAGATTTTGTGATGAGAGGTTACGACTTAATCAATTTGGGAATGGGTTTAAACTGTTTGATGAGGAATGAGTTATTTTGGGCAAAGTGATTTGAATTAGGTTATAAAAGGAAGTTACCCAATCGTGGCCAAGTATATCGGACCAATTTGTTGACCATATCTGACGTGTAAAATAACTTTCAAAAATAACCCTTCAGCAGAATCAATAGTCAATCTGCTGATTGATAGTCAATCAGCAGAATCAATGCAAGTTGTAAAAATATCGTAAGTAAATATCTTTAGTTTTACTGTGCCACCGAACTAGCATTAATAACCATCAATCCTTGACTTTGTCTATAAAATAACCCCAAATCACTCGATACAGTTATCACTTTTCCCCAATTATCAACAAACCCTAATTTCTCAATAACCTCCCAATTACCATCTCAAGTATTTTTCCAATCATGAATCCCATTGAGATATCATCCGATTCATCATCATCTTCAGAAAGCAATGGGTGGGGTAATTATTATCCACCCGGATGCCCTGAGAAACCTTGGCAAACCAAGGAAGAGGCTCGCAAAAAGAGGCATGACCTCAATGTTCCTTTACCTTTAACCTCTGATGAGGAATCTTCTAAGAATGAAGACCCATCATTCCTTCCTCCTCATAATCCCAAAAGAAACCAATTGCCACCCTCTTCTTCGTCCATCCAATTGGCTTCTTCTTGCTCTCGAACAAGGACCAGAAGTGCCAATCCATCTTTACAACCATTATCTTTGCCTTGGTCAAGGAGATCTAACCCTCCACTTCCAAAATCAAGAGAAGTAGTGATTGGTCTTCCTGCTCCAAGATCTGGTGCTTCATACCATGGACCCAAGGGAAAGGGCAAGAAGGCAGAGATGATGGAACAGGGGAAAGGGAAAATGGAGTAGATGATTGTGTGATGTTGCCAGAGACCAAATTTAGATAGTGTGATGTTGCCAGGGACCAAACATAGGTTCTTGAGCATCATCAACTTTTTCATTAATCCATCCTTCCATTTCTCCTTCAGCTTCTTCATCGTACTGGACATGCATATCCACCAGACTTTTGCAATATGAATGATAGAATTTTAGGATTGGTGTAGTTGAATATGTATAGGAATGATCTTTATTTACTTTTGAAGTTGTTTGTAATCTGTAACTTGTTTCTTTGAATGAATGAATAACTTGAATTAGTATTTCCCAACAATTCTTGTCTTTCTCTTCAGTAGAAGTAATGAGCATCACTTGTATTCCACTTCAGTAGAAACAGAGATAATCAGTTGTATATACTTCAGTAGAAACAATGAACATCACTTTTGTCCTTCTTCAGTAGAAACAATGAACATCACTTTTGTCCTTCTTCAGTAGAAACAATGACTTCTTCAGAAGAAACAATAACTTCAAGTTACAAGACCTTGTTCCAAACAATCCAAAACCAGCAACTACACATACCTGTATTCTGTGAAACAAACACATAGTAGCAAACCAAACAAACAAACTAATATGCTAAGAAACACATTAGATGGTTAGTGTTAGTAACCTAAAATGTACAAAATCTACAATAATGAATAATCTACAAAGTTTACAACTCTAATCCTCCCCTGAGGCATATGCCTCCCCCGAGGCTTATGCCTCCCCTCAAACTTTGCATTCAAGGGTTAGACATCCCAATGTGGACAACTAAATGTTGAAATCTAGGTCCATCAAATGCTTTAGTCAATAAATCTGCCACATTATTGTCTGTGTGAATCTTAACCACTTTTATCAAATGTTTTTCATATGCATCTCTTATAAAGTGGTGCCTAATCTCAATATGCTTTGTTCTATTGTGAAAAACTGGATTTTTAACAATGCATATGGTACTTTGATTATCAATAAAGATTGTGGTGTTCATGAAATTAAACCCATAATCCAGCAACTGATTCTGTATCCAAAGTACCTGCCCACAACAATTGGCAGCAGCAACATATTCTGCTTCAGTAGATGAGGTAGCAACTATTGTTTGTTTCTTGCATTGCCAAGAAATCAATCTTCTTCCAAGAAATTGGCAACCTCCAGTTGTGGACCTTCTATCCAAATTTGCACCAGCATAGTCACTATCACTATATGCTTCCAACTTGAAAGGGGACTCTTTTGGGTACCAAAGACCTAGGTTAGGTTGGCCTTTGAGGTACTTGAAGATCTTTTTGACTGCATTCAAGTGAGAAGTAAGTGGTGTAACTTGATGCCTTGAACAAGCACTCACAGCAAATGTAATGTCAGGCCTTGAAGCTGTTAGATACATCAATGAACCAATCATGGATCTGTATAGGTGAACATTCACAGCAGGATCTGGTTCAATGTTGTTCTTTGGTTTAGGAGCTTCATAAGGTGTAGTGGCAGTTCTGATATTTTCCATGCCAAACTTCTTCAATATGTCCCTCACATATTTATCTTGACTAATAAATATGCCATCTGGTTTCTGCTTAACTTGTAGACCCAAAAAGAAAGTAAGCTCCCCCATGGTACTCATCTGAAATTCACCCTTCATTAAATGCTCAAAATCCCTGCACCAAGCTTCATTAGTGGAGCCAAAAATGATGTCATCCACATAAACTTGCACAAGTATAATATCCCTGGAATTCTTCTTAAGAAAGAGTGTTTTGTCAATAGCACCTCTTCTGTAGCCATGCTTTAGCAGAAATGTTGAGAGTCTAGCATACTAAGCTCTTGGTGCCTGATGGAGGCCATAGAGAGCTTTGACAACCTTATAGACATACTCAGGATGATCTGGGTCTTCAAAACCTTTGGGTTGAGTGACATAGACTTCTTCTTCAATCTCACCATATAAGAATGCACCTTTCATATCCATCTGATAAACCATAAATCCCATAAAAGATGCATAGGCCAAGAAAATCCTAGTGGCCTCTACCCTAGCTACTGGTGCAAAAACCTCATCATAGTCAATCCCTTCCTCTTGCCTGAACCCCTGAGCTACCAGCCTTGCTTTGTTTTTGACCACTATACCCCTTGCATCCCTTTTATTCTTCAAAATCCATTTTGTCCCAATAGCATACTTCCTATCTGGTAGGGGAACCAATATCCAAACTTGCTGATTCTTGAACTGCAGCATTTCTTCTTGCATTGCTTCAAGCCAACTTGGATCTGCAAGAGCTTGTGGGACACTGGTTGGTTCCATTTGAGAAAGGAAACAAGCAAACAGACAATGGTGAAAGTCTGTGTGATTGTCTCTTTGTTGATTTGAGACATAGGAAAGGAAAGCAACTTTTCCATACTTAGTTTGCTTCACTGAGCTTCTAGTTCTAACAGGATCTTGAGGATCACCAATAATATTTTCCTGTGGATGTAGAATGTTGATCCTTTTTGTTGCATTGGGGTTGACAGCAATTGTGGTCTCAAGATTGGTCATTGTGGGTTCAAAAACACTGTCATAGGAAGATGAGGTGAAGATGCCAGCTTTGGGTTGATGATTACCAAGATCTGAAGGACTTGGAAATCTGGTATAGGGTTCTCCAAAGTCTGTAGACACCTTGGTAGAAATGGGAGTACATGCAGCAGTATCATCAGCAGATATGGTGATGTCNGATCTTGAGGATCACCAATAATATTTTCCTGTGGATGTAGAATGTTGATCCTTTTTGTTGCATTGGGGTTGACAGCAATTGTGGTCTCAAGATTGGTCATTGTGGGTTCAAAAACACTGTCATAGGAAGATGAGGTGAAGATGCCAGCTTTGGGTTGATGATTACCAAGATCTGAAGGACTTGGAAATCTGGTATAGGGTTCTCCAAAGTCTGTAGACACCTTGGTAGAAATGGGAGTACATGCAGCAGTATCATCAGCAGATATGGTGATGTCAGGAGAAACAGGGAAATATCAGAAGTAACATCAGCAGTTTCCAGGTTTCCACTGACTGCTTGTGTTGATTGTCTAAGGAGTTCATCAGCATCTTTTGCAAACTTTTCACCAAGTCTCTCAGCTTCTTGAGTGGCTGCATGCTCTTGCTTCTTGAGTTTAGCCAGATCCTCTGCATATTGTGACTCTTCTTCATTCTCAGCAGGAGAATCTTTTGCACCATTACCTGAAAACTGGTTAGAAGGAAATGAAGGTACAACAATGGTTTGTTCATCAAGCTCAGACTCATCTTCTGAGTCATCATCTAGGACACCTGCATTGTTAGAGGAAGATGCTTGTGTACCTGCAGATTGGTTAGCAACAAATCTAGTATAACCCAAATAATCTGTTAAGTAGTCCAGGTCAAAATACCAAGCATGACCTTGACCTTGAACATTAGTCTTTTCTTCTAGATATCTCAGGTTAAGAGTCTCCTCTATTCTCTTAGCATTTAGATTATATACCCTATAAGCCTTACTATGAGCTGAATATCCCACTATGTACCCCTCATCAGCTTTTCCATCAAATTTCCCAAGTGGATCACTAGTGTTCAAAATGGTCACTTGACATCCAAAAGGTTTAAGGTAATGAATAGAAGGAACTTTCCTAGTGAAAAGTTCATAAGGTGTCTTGAAATGAGGTCTAGTGATAGATACCCTGTTCAAAACATTACAAGCAGTACTTACTGCTTCAGTCCAGAACATTGTGGGTAACTTAGAATCTGCAAGCATGGATCTTGCAGCCTCTATTAGGGTCCTATTCTTTCTTTCAGCAACCCCATTTTGTTGTGGGGTTCTTGGATTACTATAGTCCCTTTTTATCCCTTTAGAGTTACAAAGCTCTATTAAAACAACATTTTTGAACTCTGTCCCATTATCACACCTTATACCTTTAACCTTTTTATTTAGCTGGTTCTCAACAAGGGTAACAAATTCTTTTAAAATATGAGATGTTTCATCTTTAGTTTTCAAAAAGAATACCTAACAAAACCTGCTATAATCATCACTGATTACCAAACAGAAGTACTTATGATCAATACTTCTTACTTGAGTTGGACCAAAGAGACCCATATGGAGCAATTGAAGAGCTTCTGAAATAGTGCTCACAGCTGTAATTGCTTTGTATGAGGCTCTGTGTTGCTTCCCTTTGTTGCAGGCAACACAATTGTGCTCATTGGTGAAGACTTTAGAAGGAAGTCCTTGAACTAGACCAAGTTTAGAAAGCTTGTTGATGGTCTTGAAATTCACATGAGCCATCCTTCTGTGCCATTTTGTAGATTCATCCAGGGATGCTTTAGCCACCAAGCATGTTAGATCACCTTCAGGTTGGACAGCATTCATATTGAATGTGTATAGGTTGTTGTTCCTTGGAAATCTCAGCAGAATTGATGTATCTTCTGGAAGTTTGAAGTCTTTAGAGAGCACAAGACATTCATCCTCTGAGAAGAATTCTTTGTTCTTTGTATCACAAATTTGTGATACTGAGAACAAATTGAAGTGTTGCAGTTCCTTTACATAGTACACATTCTCAAAATCCAATTTTGGTGTTCTAATAGTTCCTTTCCCTGTGATTTTACCATCTCCACCACCAAAAGTCACATTGCCTCCACCTTCAATGGGTACAAAATTAATCATCTTTTCTCTGTTTCCTGAAATGCTCCTAGAACAACCACTATCAACTATACCAACTTCTTTACTCTTCAGGGGATGATCCTACAACAACAAAAATAAATATACAAAATATAAGTACACTTTGGAGACTCAAGTCATTACTGACTTGAGCCTGCCTTATGGACCATAAGAGGTAGGCCATATAGATGTACAAGATCCACCATTATTCTGGGATCTTGTTTGATAGTTATATCCCATATTATTCCAAGAATAATCTGCTGAGGGCTTAACAGCAGTATCCCATGGTGCCCCCCACCCCATATACATTGGGTGATAATAACTAGGCCAATAACCATTCGAAAAGTAAGAAGAATTATTAGGTCTATAAACAAGGGTTTAACAAATAACAATAATGCACTAAAGGTGAGTGCATACAAGGTAGGCTAAGGCGATTTGGTTGCACATTTGGGGTGGATTGTAAACAAATTCTTCCTTTAAGTATGATGCTTAAAGTTAGAAACGAAAGGGATAGGCTCTGAGGGGTGTACTAGGGGTATCGTGTACCAAAGATGGGTACATCGCAAAGGTGTGGAAGAATTACTTGACCAATGTAGCCAATGTAATTATAATACATGTTTAAAACAAGGGTTATCCTAATTGTTGGGAATTCTGCTGAGTGTGAATTCCACTGATGGTTGCTGCTGAAGGGAATCTGCTGAAGACCAGATTCTGCTGATAAAGTATTACTGCTGAAGACATAGTTCAGCATGTTTAGTTTCTGCGGACTTAATAAAACCGCGTATTATGTAATGTAGTTAGGATATGCATGAGTTATATTAGGAAAAGATAATGCATATCATTTAAAGTTTATAGATTATACGTTTCTTGAGAAACGGTTTAGGTTAGAGTTCCTTCTCTATAAAAGGAACACAAGTTTATGTTTGATGTAACGAACAAGTTTATAAGTTTTTAATATATAATCCATAGAGGATTAAGTGTTCTTAGTATTAATTGTTTATGCTTGTATTTGTTTTCCGCATTAGAGTACAAGCTTTGGAGATTCTCTATTAGAGTGTTTGTGATTACATAGACACTGCTAACGATCAACGAGAGCTACAAGATCTATCAAGGTTATATAGATTCAACAAGTGGTATCAGAGCCTCGGGAGAGTCTCTTTGATACTAAGAAAATCAATTCTTTAAACCACTCCTCAACAACACAACTTTTCATAATGTCTGGATCTGATGCTGAGTCAGATACAACACACAATCAAAACACAACATCCCTACATCACCTCACTCTATCAAACAGCAATGCAAAATTCCCTTACCTTAAGAAAGAAGAATATGAACTCTGGGCTATGCAGATGCAGAACTGGATTACCAACATTGACCATAATCTTTGGAAGGTGGTCCTTAAAGGTAATAGTCCAAATAGGACTGGTACTGATGCAGATGGTAGAATATACTATCTTGATCCTACATCTGCTGAAGAGGTTCTTGCTCTTCAGAGGGAAAATAAAGTTAGAACTATACTTCTTCAAGCTATACCTCCAGACCACTTGGGTGACTTTCACTTTATGTCTGATGCAAAGGATCTCTGGATGGCAATTAAAGCTAGATTTGGTGGGAATGATGAGTCAAGGAGGATGAGGAAGTCAATGCTGAAGCAGCAGTTTCAAGAGTTACAGATCACTGAGGAAGAAGGTATCCACAAGGGTTATGACAAATTTCACAAGATTCTGAGTCAATTGAATCAGCTGAAGGCAAGGCCAGACAATGAAGATTGCAATGCTAAATTCTTAAGATCCTTGCCTCCATCATGGCTTCAAGTAAGTATTGCACTCAAAGCCAAGGGTGGATTGGATATGATGAGCTTTGATGATTTATACAACAAGCTCAAAACTCTTGAACCAGATGTCAAAAGTCCTATTCGCTCAACTACTCCAAATTACTCAGCTTTTGTTGGTTCTACATCCAATATAATGCCTCCTAGTTCAAGCCCAATTTCATCTGCATCATCTTCATACACACCAACCAAATCACATTCTTCTGGTAGTGTGTTGGAAGATGTACTTCACTCCTTTGTTGCTGATTGTGAATCTCAGCAGCAACTCTCCTATGAGGACTTTGAACAGGTGGATCCATTGGATATGGAAGAGATGAACTTGAAGTGGCAGGTGGCTATGCTTTCATTAAGCATCAAGAGATTTGAGAAAAAGGCTGGGAGGAAGTTTGGTTTCAATGGCAGGGATTCAGCCAGGTTTGACAGAAGGAAGATCAAGTGTTACACTTGTGGTCAAATGGGTCACTTCTCTAGAGAATGCAAGGATAGGAAATCTACTGATGAGGTTAGGTATTCTACCTATCAGCAGAAACAAGGGGAAGTTGATACTGCAAAAACTGGATATCCCACAGCTTTGATCACTCTGGATGATCATGTTGACTGGAAGGCTCATGAGAGGAGTGATGGTGATAGTGATCAGAGTGGATTGCTGGCAAGCTGTACTTCAGAGGATTCTCATGATCAATTTGCTCTTATGGGCATCTCTCAGGTACATAACTGTGTGTTTGGTTGTAGTATAAGATATAATGAACTTAAAGAACAATATGATGAATTGAAACCTAAATATAATGAGTGTTATAAAGACCTTGAGTCATATAAACGTGGTCTAAAGATAGTAGAAAAACAAAAGATTTGGTTTCAAAAGAATCAAGTTGCTTATGAGGAGGAAATAAAAGGGTTGAAACAGGAATTAAAATGTGCTCAAGATGAGTTAATCTATACTAAGAAGTTAAAAGCTAATTTAGAATCTGATAAACAAGTTCTTCAAGAGAAGCTAGATAATGAAATAGCTACACAAAAGAAGTGGTTAATATCAGGTGATAACTTAGCTAGAAGTTTGTATGGTTGTCAAGCTGTAAATTCTGGTATAGGTTTAGGTTTTAAGAAATATGTGGGATTAGAAGCTAGGGATGACAGTAGAAAAACTACACCAGCAGGATTAGCAAACTATGTTAAAGAAGGCACATTACATGCTGTCCCTGGTCCCATTAGAGGAGAACATATGCCCATTGACCTATCCATTACAGTTGACTTTGATGGATCACATCATTTATATGGCAAAAAGTCAAGTGACTTATCTGACCCTGTTACTAATGATGCTGACTCTGTCTCTTGCAGTGACAAGTCTTCTGAAAAAGGGTCTACTGCCTATGAAAGCTGTGATTCAAGTGATAAGTCAGACCCTCCCAAGACCTCCTTCAAGCCTTCACCCAAGTCCTCACACAAGCCTCTAGGAGTTGCTGCTGATGAATCTCATTCAAAGACAGTTTCTACTGAAGACTTGTTATTTAATTCTTTGCAAAACAATAATGTTAATTCTGTCAAAAACAATTCTGTTAATGTTTGTGGTTTGAATGCTTTCAATAGAACTTCTTTTGTTGATAAATCTTCTAGAAAGAAGAAATGTTTTGTGTGTGGAAGCAAATCTCATTTAATTAAGGATTGTAAGTTTCATGAGCAAAGAATGGGTGATTGTGCTAAGACAACTAGACAAATGTGGAAACGTGTTGATGACATACCTGCTTATATTCCACAAGCAACTCAATCTACCAGCAGATACAATACTGCTGATAAATCAGCATCTGCTGATGCTTCAGTTTCTGCTGATAGAACTTTTTCATCATATAGGAAAAGACATGTTGCAAGACCATTCACTCGATCTGTTTCGTCTTATTATAAGAATGGTTATTGGCCTAGTTATTATCAACCTATGTATATGGGTTGGGGGGACCATGGGATACTGCTGTTAAGCCCTCAGCAGGTTGTTCTTGGACTAACTGGGGATCTAATTATCAAAGAAGATCCAAGAACAATGGTGGATCTTATACATCTACATGGCCTACTTCTTATGATCCACAAGGCAGGCTCAAGTCAGTAATGACTTGAGTCTCCAAAGTGTACTTATATTTTGTATATTTTTTTTTTTTTATTGTAGGATCATCCCTTACTAAGTAAAGAAGTTGGCATAGTAGATAGTGGCTGTTCAAGGAGCATGTCAGGGAACAGAGAAAAGATGATTAACTTTGTACCCATAGCAAGTGGAGGAAATGTGACCTTTGGTGGAGGAAATGGTAGAATCACAGGAAAAGGAACTATCAGAACACCCATGCTGGATTTTGAAAATGTACTTTATGTGAAGGAACTGCAGCACTTTAATTTGTTCTCAGTGTCACAAATTTGTGATAAAAAGAACAAAGTTTTCTTCTCAGAGGATGAATGTCTGGTACTCAACAAAGACTTCCAACTTCCAGCAGATACACCAATTCTGCTGAGGGTTCCAAGAAGCAATAATTTGTACACATTCAACTTAAATGAGGTACAACCTGACAGTGATCTAACATGTTTGGTGGCTAAAGCTTCCTTGGATGAATCTACCAAATGGCATAGAAGGATGGCTCATGTGAATTTCAAGACCATCAACAAGTTGTCTAAACTTGGTCTTGTTCAAGGGCTTCCTTCCAAGGTCTTCACCAATGAACACAATTGTGTTGCCTGCAACAAAGGAAAACAACACAGAGCCTCTTACAAAGCCATTACAGCAGTGAGCAATATCACAGATCCACTTCAGTTGCTACATATGGACCTCTTTGGTCCAACTCAAGTGAGAAGTATTGATCATAAGTATTTCTGTTTAGTAATCACTGATGATTATAGCAGGTTTTGCTGGGTATTCTTTTTGAAAACTAAAGATGAAACATCTCCAATTTTAAAAGATTTTATTACCCTAGTTGAAAACCAGCTTAATAAAAAGGTTAAAGGTATAAGGTGTGATAATGGAACTGAGTTCAAAAATGTGGTGTTAATAGATTTTTGTAATTCTAAGGGGATAAAAAGGGACTATAGCAATCCCAGGACCCCACAACAAAATGGGGTTGCTGAGAGGAAGAATAGAACCTTAATAGAGGCAGCAAGATCCATGCTTGCAGACTCTAAGTTACCCACAATGTTTTGGACTGAAGCAGTAAGCACTGCTTGCTATGTTCTAAACAGGGTATCTATCACCAGACCTCACACAAAAACACCTTATGAACTTCTAACAGGGAAAGTTCCTTCTGTTCATTACCTAAGACCTTTTGGTTGTCATGTGACCATTTTGAACACCAGTGACCCACTTGGGAAATTTGATGGCAAAGCTGATGAGGGATACATTGTGGGATATTCAGCTCATAGTAAGGCTTATAGGGTATATAACTTGAATGCTAAAAGGATAGAGGAGACTCTTAATCTAAGATACCTAGAAGACAAACCTAATGTACAAGGTCATGGTCATGCTTGGTACTTTGACCTGGATTACTTAACTGATTCTTTGGGGTATACTAGATTTGTTGCTAATCAATCTGCAGGTACAAGAGATGCTCCATCTAACAATGCAGGTGTACAGGATGAAGACTCAGAGGATGAGTCTGAATTTGATGAACTAACTATTGTTGTACCTTCCATTCCTCCTAACCATTTTGTAGGAAACAGTGCAAAAGATACTTCTGAGAAAGATGAAGATGAGTCATACTATGCAGAGGATCTTGCTAAGCTCATGACACAAGAACATGCTGCTACTCAAGAAGCTGAGAAACTTGGTGCAAAGATTACAAATGATGCTGAAGCACTTCTGAGACAATCAGCACAAGCAATCAGTGGAAATCAGGATTCTGCTGACAGTTCTACTGACAGTACTCCTGTTTCTACTGATAACCTCTTTACTGCTGATGCTCCATCAGTTTCTACTCCTATTTCTACTCGTGTGTCAACAGACTTTGGTGAGCCTTATACACGTTTTCCAAGTCCTTCAGATCTTGGTAATCACCAACCCAAAGCTGGCATCTTCACTTCCTCTTCCTATGATACTGACTATGAATCCCATGTGACCAATCTTGACAAAACCATTGATGTCAACCCCAATGCAACAAAAAGGATTCACACTCATCATCCAATGGAGAATATAATAGGTGATCCTAAAGATCCGGTTCATACTAGAAGCACTGTGAAGAAGACAAAGTATGGAGAAGTTGCTTTTATGTCTTATGTATCCCAACAGCAGAGAGACAATCATACAGACTTTCAACATTGTTTGGTTGCTTGTTTTCTCTCTCAAATGGAACCAACCAGTGTTCCCCAAGCCCTTGCAGATAATAGTTGGCTTGAGGCAATGTAAGATGAAATGCAACAATTCAAGCATCAGCAGGTTTGGATATTGGTTCCTTTACCAGATAGGAAGTATGCTATTGGGACAAAATGGATCTTGAAGAACAAAAGAGATGCAAGAGGTATAGTTGTCAAAAACAAAGCAAGATTGGTGGCTCAGGGGTTCAGGCAAGAAGAGGGAATAGATTATGATGAAGTTTTTGCACCTGTTGCTAGAGTTGAAGCCATAAGAATTTTCTTGGCCTATGCATCTTTCAAAGGATTTACTGTCTATCAGATGGATGTCAAAGGTGCATTCTTGTATGGTGAGATTGAAGAAGAAGTTTATGTCACTCAACCCAAAGGTTTTGAAGATCCAGATCACCCTGAATATGTTTATAAGGTGGTCAAAGCTCTTTATGGCCAACATCAGGCACCAAGGGCATGGTATGCTAGGCTCTCCAAGTTTCTATTGAAGCATGGCTACCGGAGAGGTGCCATTGACAAAACACTCTTTCTAAAGAAGGATTCAAGAGATATTATACTTGTGCAAGTTTATGTGGATGAAATTATCTTTGGCTCCACCAAAGAAGCTTGGTGCAGGGAATTTGAAGACTTAATGAAGGGTGAATTTCAGATGAGTGCCATGGGGGAGCTTACTATCTTCTTGGGTCTACAGGTTCAGCAGAAACCAGATGGCATATTTATCCATCAGGAGAAATATGTGAGAGACATTTTGACAAAGTTTGGTATGGAAAGTGTCAGAACTGCCACCACTCCCTATGAAGCTCCTAAACAAAAGAACAACAATGAATCAGATCCAGCTGTGAATGTTCACCTATACAGATCTATGATTGGTTCTTTGATGTATTTGACAGCTTCTAGGCCTGACATTAAATTTGCTGTGAGTGCTTGTTCAAGGCATCAAGTTACTCCACTTACTTCTCACTTGAATGCAGTCAAAAAGATCTTCAAGTACCTTAAAGGCCAGCCTTTTCTAGGTCTTTGGTACCCAAGAGAGTCCCCTTTCAAGTTGGAAGCTTATAGTGATAGTGACTATGCTGGTGCAAATCT